>NQII01006951.1:0-101844 GCA_002778355.1 Clitarchus hookeri | reverse complement strand
TCAGTGCAATAATTAAGTTTGTGGAAAGCCTGGTTTTTAGCACAAAAATGTATCAAAATATATTTTACTGAATTTTTTGACTTGTCACTGCCTTGTATGAAAGTTCCGTTTTTCTTTTTTTTTATAAATCATTATATTTCAAACAATAAGACTGTAATATTTAAGAAACTGCATGTTCTGTAAGCAAGATGTGACTAGTTTTGTATTATAATGCAGGTTGCAAAGAAGACCTCGGAAACAATGAAACATTGCAATTCACTGAAAGTTTGTAAAACTAATATATATGTTTATAATATATATATAATAATATAACACGAACAGTGGAAGCATATACATATAAAATTCATATATATATGTACATATATATATATATATATACATATATGAATTTTATATGAATATGCTTCCACTGTTCGTGTTATACTATTTGTTAGTTATAGGCTTACTACTAATGTAGGCCTAGTTTAAATAATTAAATTTCACACCCTCCATATGTCATAAATCATCTGTAAAGTAATTGTCTGTAACTAAAAGAATCACGATTTTTGGAATCGAGAGTGGTATCGAGACTGAGAATCTAAAAAAGTGGAATCATTACATCCCTAGCTTATATATAAATAAAATTTGTTTCCTCTATTTATGAAGATCATCACATGAAAAGTATGGAGATTTAATGCTTTATCTTGAGGACGAATGGACCGATTCCCATCAAGTATTACACTTCCTCAACGACAACAGGTGTGATGTTTCAGGAGCTGAATACATAATCATAATATTTATTTTTTAAACAGTTTCTGTTTGAACTGAAGACATTTGTTCTTTAATTTAGTACTTTACCGGCTGATTATGTTTTTATTTCTAAATTATTTTATTTTCCCTAGTAGGTTTCCTGAGACTTCAATAAAGTGTTTGCAATGACATATCTTGTTTAATCAATTACTCCCATTGCAAGACTAATTCAAGCAACACCTAATAACTAGAGATGGGTCAAATGTTCTAATTTTGAACCAAACCTGAACTTTAAGATAATGTTCGGTGGTTCTTAATTGATTGCCATGTAAAAGATTGGTACTAGTTCGGTTCAAAATATTTACACAAGTTCGTGTTTGGTTCTTAAATGTTCCAGAAACAAACATCATTAACGAACTTTGAAACGTAACTTACTTCACCTCAAAGACGTTGAAAAATTACACGCATGGGACGCAAAACAACAGAAATTACTGAATTAGTCATATTTGTTTCTTTTTTTCGTAGCAGTGATGACAGCATTGTATCTGAACTCTTATGGTTTGTGAAACTATATGCTTTCCTTTTTTAACTTAAGGCATTTTAAATTTAAAAGTGATAGTTCCCAAAATAAGTGAATTGCTTATTTGTGATTTTCACATACATACAAAAAGAAAAGAAAGGTTGTAAAGAGTCACAAAATTATTTAATAAGTAGTTAAAAATTTATAAAAACCAATAATAAATGATTTTGTACTTTTATTCAAATTAGAAAATGTTTGGCAATTACATTTTGGAACTTTTGGTGGTGGAACTGTGCAGGTTGTATATGTATGTATTTATTGTATATGTTGAATGTTTAAACAACAAGACGTCAAATTATTAATATGGTTGTACATGTTTGTGATTTGTTATATCCTTGAACATTTAAGAGCTGAATTGTGAAGGCCTATATGTGTGGATAAGGTCTTGTTTTTTAAGTTCGGTTCCAGTTCGATGAATTATAGCTAGGTTTGGTTCAAGTTTCGTTCGTGGACAGTTTTGAAGTTTCTGTTCAAGTTTAGTTCGATAAAAATATTCTAGGTTAAGTTCTGGTTTAGTTCAGTGCCAAAATCTGGGTTTGTCCCACCTCTAAAAATAACCCATGTTTGATTTATTGAGACCTTATGAAAGTATGTGTAAGAGAAACTCAACTTTTGTAATACAATGAACATACTATTAATAGATATTACAGTAATATGCGTACTTTAATGCAAAGTAATTTTCTATAGAATTAAATCTTATTAAAAATTATATGAATAAATTATTAACTTTTATAGTCAGTAATGAAAGTCCTAGAAACAGAAGGTCTTTTTTTAATACACTCAAGAACCAAAAAAACTGGTACACCTGCCTAATATCATGTGGGGGCCTCGCGAGCACGATAAAGTGCCGCAAGACGACGTGGTATGGAATCTATTAATGTCTGAAGGTTTGCAGGAGGCAGTTTAAACCATGAATCATGTAGGCAATCCACAAATCCATAGGAGTGCGAGCGGTGGAGATCTCTTCTGAACAGCACGTTGCAAGGCATCCCAGATATGCTCAATAATGTTCATGTCTGGTGATTTAGGTGGCCAATGGAAGTGTCTAAAGTCAGAAGAGTGTTCCTGGAGCCACTCGGTAGCAACTCTCGACGTGTGGGGTGTCGCATTGTCCTGCTGGAATTATCCACTTCCGTCGGAATGCACAATGGATATGAATGGGTGAAGGTGATCGGACAGGATGCTTACGTATCTGTCACCTGTCAGAGTCGTATCTAGACGTATCAGGGGTCCCATTTCAAGCCAACTGCACACGCCCCATACCATGACAGAGCCTCCACCTGCTTGAACAGTCTCCTGTTGACATGTAGGGTCTATGGATTCATGAGGATGTCTTCATACCCGTACACGTCCATACGCCCGATACAATTGGAAACGAGACTCGTCAAACCAGGCAACGTGTTTCCAGTCGTCAAGAGTCCAATGGCGGTGTTAGCGGGCCCAGGCAAGGCGTAATGCTTTTTGTCGTGCAGTCAATAACGGTACACGAGTGGGCCTTCTGCTCCGAAAGCCCATATCAATGATGGTCCGTTGATAGTTCGCACGGTGGCACTTGTTGATGCCCCAGCATTGAAATCTGCACCAATTTGAGAAAGGGTTACACGTCTGTCACATTAAATGATTCTCGTCAGTCTTCGTTTGTCCCGTTCATTCATGATTTTTTTCCAGCCGCAGCGATGTCGAAGATTTTATGTTTTACTGGATTCCCGATATTCGCGGTACACTCGTGAAATGGTCTTACACGAAAATCCGAATTTNGAAGATTTTATGTTTTACTGGATTCCCGATATTCGCGGTACACTCGTGAAATGGTCTTACACGAAAATCCGAATTTTATCGCTACCTCGGAGATGCTATGTCCCATCTCTCGTGCGCCGACTATAATGCCACTTTCAAACTCACTGAAATCTTGATAACCTGCCATTGTAGCAGCAGTAACCAATCTAGCAACTTTGCTAGANTGCCACTTTCAAACTCACTGAAATCTTGATAACCTGCCATTGTAGCAGCAGTAACCAATCTAGCAACTTTGCTAGACACTTGTTGTCTTATATAGGCGCTGCCGACCACATCGCGTTACTCTGATTGGTTCCATACCTCTGTTATTTGCATACGCACGCCTATACCAGTTTGTTTGGCTCTCCAGTGTATTTACAACATGAAACTTCTTGAATTTATGGTATTATTAGTCACTTCAGAAATAAAAATCAATAGGTTACAAAAAATTGTTTTTAAAAAAGCAAAAATAATTAGTGTTTTTGCAAATTTGAAAATGCATTAATGACATTTTGCAAACACACTGCATGGTTTGCACATACAAACTGGTCTCTTAGTCGTGGAGAGTCCACTTACTCTTAACANGCGTTACTCTGATTGGTTCCATACCTCTGTTATTTGCATACGCACGCCTATACCAGTTTTTTTGGCTCTCCAGTGTTATTTACCACATGAAACTTCTTGAATTTATGGTATTATTAGTCACTTCAGAAATAAAAATCAATAGGTTACAAAAAATTGTTTTTAAAAAAGCAAAAATAATTAGTGTTTTTGCAAATTTGAAAATGCATAAATGACATTTTGCAAACACACTGCATGGTTTGCACATACAAACTGGTCTCTTAGTCGTGGAGAGTCCACTTACTCTTAACAAATAAAACAGAAGGATATTTGTTCAATAGATGTGTATCATTGGAAATAAGTAATTATTGCAATAAGAAATTCTCCTATTTTTACCTGCAAGAAGCACCTGAAAATGGACTTCAGATTTAGTAAAATGTGCTGATCTTTGGTTGTAAACATTTTTTGTGACAAGGAGGGGACAAGTTTATGTTTCTGGAATATAATTTTACTTGGAATATGTCTGCCAATCGAATTAAATCAATACTTCATCTCAAATTCATGTTAGTTTTATGCCAGAGATGACAAAACACTGTCTTCAGTAAAAAAAAAAACAGCATTTTAAATGCAATGTCCAGGTTTTTCATGAGTCAAAATTAGGGCTGTGCCAATGCTGATCACCAATCACACTAACCGGATGATTTTCGGTACATCGGCATTGGTAATGATCAGTTTATTCTCTNTGTTTCTGGAATATAATTTTACTTGGAATATGTCTGCCAATCGAATTAAATCAATACTTCATCTCAAATTCATGTTAGTTTTATGCCAGAGATGACAAAACACTGTCTTCAGTAAAAAAAAAAACAGCATTTTAAATGCAATGTCCAGGTTTTTCATGAGTCAAAATTAGGGCTGTGCCAATGCTGATCACCAATCACACTAACCGGATGATTTTCGGTACATCGGCATTGGTAATGATCAGTTTATTCTCTGCCAATCGCCACTACCGATGTTTATTTTCCATCAAAAAATTAATGTTGTCCCTTGTGCATCTGCAGATAGCATATTTTTTGCTTGATTTTACTAAAAAACTTGTTTTTTTTACAGTAAATAAGACAAGGTTTACATAATTTGGAAATGCCAAAAGTATTATTCACTCATACAAAAACCTAAAAAAAATGTTGGTTAACCTAAAGTCGCCTGAACACTGCGCACTGTTGTTAGGCACTTCAATGTCATTAATCAGGTTCAATGAATGTAATATTTGTGCTGAAATTTGTAACATGAAGACATCCAGAAATGGACANCAATGTCATTAATCAGGTTCAATGAATGTAATATTTGTGCTGAAATTTGTAACATGAAGACATCCAGAAATGGACATTTTACGTCACAAAATTACTGTCATCCACTTCAATGGTAAGTAAATGCTGACTCTGTGTACTATTGTAAACAATTGCCATCAGCGCTGCNCTTCAATGGTAAGTAAATGCTGACTCTGTGTACTATTGTAAACAATTGCCATCAGCGCTGCACCACCAAGATTGTAAGAAACTAGTCGTGGCAGTCATATTTTCCCCTGCATATTTAGATATTGTAAAGATGTTTAAACTATAATACATAAGTTTAAAATTAATTTGCAGTGAATGTTGTTTGGAAAAGGTTTTTAGTATGTCGTTTACCATGAATTTTGGCCAAGTTCAACACAAAAAATTTGAACATGCAAATGTTTCCAGGAATGTTGATTTGGTGCAGAGTTTTTTTTACGTTGCTCAAAAAATTGTACAACTCATGTTTATATTTAATATGGTGGCTGAAAAAGTATTATTTAAAAATGTTTTGCTTGCCCTGGTGGAAACACACCTGTTTACTTTTTGCCGTGGAAAACTTTGGTTTTTAGTTTCCATTGTGAACTATAATAAGTTAATGTGACACACATGGATAACTTTCGTGAAATAATGTACGTACAATGGTACCACAATTTAGAATCCGTTACGATATTATTGCCATTAATGTACATTATTATCTCTACATTTCCAAGTTGTTCCGGTTCACATCTGTCAATGTTTCGGTCACCGTGAATAGTAGAGTATTTAAATTTTTTTCTGTGGCACCAATTTTTAAAGAAAGTTGTAAGGAAGTGAGGTGTTGAGAGTGAAAATGGTCCAGAAATCAAGCTTTGTGGAAGTATTTGTCTGTTCCGACTACAGATAATACAAAAGCAACATATTTGTTTTGTGGNATCTGTCAATGTTTCGGTCGCCGTGAATAGTAGAGTATTTAAATTTTTTTCTGTGGCATCAATTTTTAAAGAAAGTGTAAGGAAGTGAGGTGTTGAGAGTGAAAATGGTGCAGAAATCAAGCTTTGTGGAAGTATTTGNTAGAGTATTTAAATTTTTTTCTGTGGCATCAATTTTTAAAGAAAGTTGTAAGGAAGTGAGGTGTTGAGAGTGAAAAAGGTGCAGAAATCAAGCTTTGTGGAAGTATTTGTCTGTTCCGACTACAAATAATACAAAAGCAACATATTTGTTTTGTGGTACAATTATATCATGTGGTGGTCTTGACAGTCATGGATTTACCATTACAAATTTGTCTATACATCTAAATTCCTTCCACAAAAATGAAGTAAATGAAATAACTACGAGATCGGGCGGAAGTGTTACTGGCAATAGTTCAGTCCCTGCAGTTGCATCTTCATCAAAGCAGGAAATGATAACAACCATGCTTGAGAAGAAATGAGAGCTTAATCGTAGTCATCCATGGGCTGTAATAATTACACGACTTACTACAGAGATGATGTGTCAGTATTTGCAGTCATGTAGTATTGTGGAAGAGACAGGTAAGTGTAGCACTCAGCCATGGTAACAGCATGTATGTGCCACTGCACATCATCAAAGGTTTTCTTTTCTGCTACTATAGTATTTGTGCAGTCTGCCCTAATTGTTTCTAAAATATACCTATAATAAGCTACTGCATATTGTAGGACTGGTACAATTGCCATAATTATGCATTCACAATGCCTATTTTAAACTCTATGTAATGCAAACTGAAAAGGAAATATGAAATATTTTCAATTTGTTTTGAAAAACCGTGATGTAGGCTATATTTACTTCCTGTTTTACAATTCGTGTTGCAGGTTTCAAGAACTTGGTTGGTAACTTACCTAGAACCATGTTGCAAAGTCCCTGACAGAACAACATTTTCAATAAAACTGAATTGTACAAAGAACTGCGACAGCAAGTGTTGAAAGTAACTTGTGTGTTAGAAAGTTTACGTGTCACAGATTATATGTGGTTATCAATCACACATAAAGATTATATGTCCTTAACAGCTCATTTTGTTTTAAATGAATCCAAAGGGAAGGAACTTAAACTTGAAGTTGTTCCCTTCATGCACACACGACATACAGTGCAAATCTGAGTAGTTTTGTTGGAAACCCTTGAAACATGGGGCATAAGATCAGAAAAACTTCACTGTATTNTACAGTGCAAATCTGAGTAGTTTTGTTGGAAACCCTTGAAACATGGGGCATAAGATCAGAAAAACTTCACTGTATTGAGACTGATATGCCAGAAACCTGACACTGGCTACTGACCTACTTGTAGCTCAGAGCTCCCTGCACTGCTCACACAATGCAGCTTGTGCTGAACAATTCTGTATTTTAACTCGAGAGTGATTAACAATACATGTGCTCGATCAAGAAGGGTTGNGTGATTAACAATACATGTGCTCGATCAAGAAGGGTTGTGTGACATTTCAAACACTCATTGGTTGCCAACAAAAAGGTTCTTGAATTAAGAGGTAAATTAACTACCAAAACAACACTTGACACAGGACGAACCAACCCGGTGGGACAGTACGTACCACATGCTGAAATGCCTCTACAGTCAGAGGAAAACATGACGTTCTTGTTTCCTGAGCTGAAACTCAGCACCGATCTCTCTACCAGTGACTGGGTAATAACAGAATATGTGATTTCACTACTAGACATTTTTCACTGTATTTTCTTCTTGGTGAGCAACAGTAACACAACTGTGTCTGAAGTAATTCCTATAGTTAATAGAGTGAGGCTTGACTTGGAAACAGCAGTGAGGTTCCAGAATGCAATAAGAACATAATGCACAAGTTGAATATCTACTTCCAGAATATTGAAAATAATGAATCATTTGCTTTTGCAACTATTTTAGATGCAAGATTTTAACCAGTGTCTTCAATTCATTGGAATAAAGTGAAGCCACGAAACAGTTTGCTGTAAACAATTGCAGACTCTTCAGTTGAGGTACGTGAAGTTCCTAGTTGCAAAGATTTCACCTCGTGCATCTGAACTTATGTGAAGTATCNGACTCTTCAGTTGAGGTACGTGAAGTTCCTAGTTGCAAAGATTTCACCTCGTGCATCTGAACTTATGTGAAGTATCTACACTAAGCTTATTAAAGGCAAAACAACAGCAACAAAGNACAATTTTCATCATCCTTCCTATTTTTTAAATAAAGAAGCATGACTGTAATCCACCTCAGTACTGGAAATCAGCTCCTTTCACCAGTTTGAAAAAAGTAGCTCAGAAATACTTGCCACCTTCAGCTGCATCTGTTCTATCAGAAATATTGTTTACTGGTGCAGGCTTAGTCAGTGGNTCTATCAGAAATATTATTTACTGCTGCAGGCTTAGTCAGTGGCAACAACAGAAGCTCTTTACGCTCTGAGAAACTAAAAATGTTGGTGTTTTTATACAGGAATCTGAAATGTCACACAGAAGTGACTGGACAGTGACGTTCTTAGTAACTGATTTTAGTTTTGTGTTTATTGAAAGTTAAAAAGTACTCAAATTTTGCTTCTTTGACCTTTGTTGTATAGCCATTTTTTTACAGGGTACAATGTAACCAGTTATTAAATATTTTATAAATTAAGTAATCCATAGTTCAATATTTTATAAACTATCCATAGAGATAGTAACTATTATCAATTAAAGTAATTTTTGCTTTTGAGTTGCGCAGTAGTTACAAAGCATTGCATGATAAGCAAGATTGGCACCCAGTGATCGGCATCCAAATGATTGGCAATTTTAGTAATGGCCCAGCACTATATTAAATTTTATGGTAATTTTATTATTACACAGTTTTTTTAATGATCTATTTGCCCTTTTTTAATATGTTCAGTTCCTGTGTTCCTAATGCTTTCCTTTAATCATCAAATTGTGTCTCTTTAGTTCAGGTGTACAGTGTTGTATCTAAAAATTTCTGTGCTTATGTAAAGCCTATGCTACTCTTTAAGTTTTTGTTTTATACCCATTCTTTAAAACAGCTGTACGTATATGTTCTTATGGTATGTCGTTTAATAGATGTGCAATGATTTATTTTTATAGGAGCTACAAGGACACTCCACAGTGACAGAAGGAATAATATTGAGCAAAGTATACAAGGAACGAGATGCAGATTCAAAATGGAAGAATTACAGATAGGTTTACAGTTCAAGTTGGATTTGCATAAAGAATGTGACAGAACTGTGTTGTCTCGTACATTTCAAGCAGCAGAGTCAACTAGCAACACCAAGAACATTCAGCAACATGCACACACTAGTGGAAGATGTTTCCCATGTGCAGTATGTCCCGCTAAGTGTAATGAGAAGACACATCTGCGAAGACACATTCACACACTCACTGGAAAGAAACCATTATCATGTACACAATGTCCAACCAAGTACACTAGTAAATCAAATCTGACAACACACGTTCGCACACACACTGGAAAGAAGCCATTCTCATGTGCAGAATGTCCAGCCAAGTTCAGTTGTAAATCAAATCTGACAAGACATATTCGCACACACACTGGAGAGAAGCCATTCTCATGTGCACAGTGCCCAGCCAAGTTCTGTTCTACATCAAATCTGACAACACACATTCGCACACACAGTGGAGAGAAGCCATTCACATGTACACAGTGTCCAGCCAAGTACACTAAAAAATCAAATCTGACAACACACATTCGCACACACACTGGAAAGATGCCATTCTCATGTACACAATGTCCAGCCAAGTTCCGTTCTAAACCAAATCTGACAACACACATTCGCACACACACTGGAGAGAAGCCATTCTCATGTACACAGTGTCCAGCCAAGTTCCATGATAGATCATATCTAAGGACACACATTGGCACACACACTGAAGAGAAGCCATTCTCATGTGCACAATGTCGAGCCAATTTCCGTTCTAAACCAAATCTGACAAAACATATTCGCACACACACTGGAGAGAAGCCATTCACATGTACACAGTGTCCAGCCAAGTTCAGTGTTAAATCAAATTTAACAAGACATATTCGCACACACACCAGAGAGAAGACATTCACATGTACACAGTGTCCAGCCAAGTTCCATGATAGATCATATCTAAGGATACACATTCGCGTACACACTGGAGAGAAGCCATTCACATGTACACAGTGTCCAGCCAAGTACACTAGTAAATCAAATCTGACAACACACATTCGCACACACAGTGGAGAGAAGCCATTTACATGTACACAGTGTCCTGCCAAGTTCAGTATTACATCAAATCTGAGAAAACACATTTACACACACAGTGGAGAGAAGCCATTCACATGTACACATTGTCCAGCCAAGTACACCAGTAAATCAAATCTGACAAAACACATTCGGACACACAGTGGAGAGAAGCCATTCACATGTACACATTGCCCAGCCAAGTTCCATGATAGATCACATCTAACAACACACATTCGCACACACACTGGAGAGAAGCCATTCTCATGTGCACAGTGTCCAGCCAAGTTCCGTTCTAAATCAAATCTGACATTACATATTCGCACACACACACTGCAGAGAAACCATTAACTTGTATACAGTGCCCAGCCAAGTTCCATGATAGATCACATCTAAGGAGACACATTCACACTCACACTGGAGAGGAGCCATTCACATGTACACAGTGCCCAGCCAAGTTCCGTTCTAAATCAAATCTGACATTACATATTCGCACACACACACTGCAGAGAAACCATTAACTTGTACACAGTGCCCAGCCAAGTTCAGTTCTAAATAAAATCTGACAACACACATTCGCGCACACACCTGAGAGAAGCCATTCACATATTCACAATGTCCAGTTAAGTTTGGTAATGCATCAATTCTGAGGAGAAATTTTCTCAAGCACGCTAGGGTGCCTTACTGATGTGCATTATGTGCAACTGCTCATCATACAAAGTTTAGATTAAAAAGACATGTCATAATGCATATGTAAAACCTTTTTTTTATTGTTTTATTTTTAAAAAGTGGAAACGCATTATTGCGAGTATGGCCCAGAGCCTCACGTCCGCCATTGCGATAGTTTTTAAATGCACCGTCATTTGCCCTATTATTTGTAATGTACTTAATTTTGTTTATACCACAAGTCTGTGACGAAGCCTTTCACTATAGCGATAAGAACTAGGGCTGAGCCGATACCGGTACCGATATATCGAAACCGGCCGATATCGTAATTACCGGAATTGTGCGCAATTCATGTTTAAATCGCAGATATTATAACCGATATTTTGCCCTAAGAATCTAAGATGATGCTGTGCTACAGTTGAACCTCATTGTTGCGTTCCCGTTTATGTTGTTTTCCCGTATCAGTCGATTTTTTTTGGATAGTCCCAACAAATATCCTAGATAAACAATGTTAAAAAACCCGCATCATTAATTTACCCGCATCCATCGATCAGATATTCTGTCCGAAAACCAAAATATATTCGGAACTATTGTTTATCTGTGGAAAAACTATCTTAAAACCCGTAATACCAAAATTTAGTAGCGCCAAGAGCAGGTAAACAGACACTCCCTAACCTCAAAAGCTAGTATACACAACGTGTTGTCGTGAAACAGTGCAATTGTTAACCACCACCTAATTTATTTTTGATAATTCAATCACTATTTGTTTTTAAATTACTCACAGCGAAAACAGGTAAAACATAATAATTGCAGGCATTTCTTTGTTTCAAGTCAGCAAACTAATATTCACGCAAATAAAACACGAATGTATAATGGTTGTGGTACGGACCAGAACCAGACAATCATAATGGACGGAACGGATTTGAACTTTACTCTCGTTCCACAATGGAAACGTAATGATATTTAGATCAGTACGGTAAATAACCATGTAAATTACCAGCATTAAAGGCGAACAGTATGTTTTCACCGATTAATTCTGTTAAGTTAAAATTACGCTAGTAACCGTTTTTAACAGTAATGCAGTGATATCAACTGCCACACAAGATGGCGAATGTTGTTTAATTTGGCGAAATTTAAAAACATTTTGCGGGCAACGGAATTTTTAACGAAGTAAAATATAGTTTTTAAAAATCGAATTTTTACGTGTCAAACTCAACAATTTTTAGCACGTTTCTGTTTTAAATCATGGTTTTTAATAAAGNTAAAAATCGAATTTTTACGTGTCAAACTCAACAATTTTTAGCACGTTTCTGTTTTAAATCATGGTTTTTAATAAAGACTGTTTGATTTTTGCCACTTTTTTCTACATTTGGTAGAAATTTATTGAATTTTATGTAAACATTCGGCGGATTTTCGAAATTAAGTGCATTTAAATATTTCATAATACAATACTTATATTGAAAGATTGAGATATGCCCACTGTTNGATTTTCGAAATTAAGTGCATTTAAATATTTCATAATACAATACTTATATTGAAAGATTGAGATATGCCCACTGTTCATTACAGACAATCAACTCAGTATACCCAAGGATGAAAATAATTTTTTCTTTGAGGTTAGGTTTTACTTTTNCTGTTCATTACAGACAATCAACTCAGTATACCCAAGGATGAAAATAATTTTTTCTTTGAGGTTAGGTTTTACTTTTCGAGGAGAGAGGTCCACATTTTGAGTTTTCCCGCATGCTGAGTTTTTTTTCAGTAGGTCCTATGAAAAACGAATAATAAAGGTTTCACTATTTGGTTTAATTAAAATAATCACTATTTTTAAATTACTGATATGGCTGGAAGAAAAAGTGATTTGTGGAATTTCTTTGTACCGTAAGCAACACACAAGAATGCAAAGAAGTTTACTGTTTACAATATTTGCAAATGTTTGTTTCGAGAGGCGGTACATCATCAAGGTCCTATGGTACCACAAACTTAAAATAGCACATTGAATGTACGCACCATTTGAAGTGTTATGTTTTTTTTAAGAGTTTCATTCCTTAATAACATGCTTTTGGAGGTTATTTTTGTCTTATAAATATGCTTAAGCTTAATGTGTGGTTCCTAGATTTATCGTAATAGTTAGGCCTATCACTGAAACAATAAAAACAAAGACAATTAGAATTTTATTTAAGTAAATGTTTAAAAATTCGGTTTTTATTTTTTGAAACTTGCAATAATGTTATTTTTCCTTTTCAAGGCAGTATCGGTATTGGTATCGGCAATATCNCGGTTTTTATTTTTTGAAACTTGCAATAATGTTATTTTTCCTTTTCAAGGCAGTATCGGTATTGGCAATATCGGAAAAGGCTCAAAAACCATATCGGCTCACCTCTAATAAGAACATTTGTAAACTCTTATTTTTAATGTTTAAACACGTCGCATCGCAAGTGACATCCACACATTTGGAGCATGGGAAGAGGTGTGTGAGGGTGTATGAGTGAGTGAAAAGGTAGTGAGGTACGATCGGAAGTGGAGCTAGTATTTTACAAGAAAGATGGGGGGTACATTGGATATAGACTAGGAGGAGGCGGAGGGGAATGGTACGTACTGTGGAATGTAGGAGGGGTGGCGAGATACTATCCACCTACCGCTCCTTCTATATTGTGATGGTAGGAAGACTGCCGCTTGCTGCTTCTCCATGTGCCAGGCGTGTAAAGGGAAAAGCATGATTACGTCTAACAGTTGCTAGACACTGTTACATTGTTTATGATGGTTTGTGCATTTTTTGCATCTTAGATTGAGCAAATATAAATCGTGAGTGTAGCTGTATGTGTTACAGTATTTGCAAACCTTAGTTATGTTAAATTATGGAGTGTTCTAAATAAAGAAAAACACTTGGCCTTGTAACAAAGTTCAAAATCATATGCAAAGTTTTCAAATTTACATGGCCTAATTAAACACCATTTTAATGTAACGAAACATTAATCACATTTAGTTCTTTCAATGAAGTTTAAATTGAACTTTATTTCCGTATAACTAAAATTTTGCACTGCATCATAAAACACTCTCTCATAAGAAGAATCGCAAAACAATCACATCTCACGAAATACGTTAGGAGTTCCCTACACTACCAATAAAATAAACGGAACCATAACATCATATAACACACCAGTATTGTTTTAAAAACAAATTCGGAATAGCAACCAGCTATAGTAGCCTACATACTGTTGTGTGAATTATACTGTTGAGTTGAGCAGAAATATCAATAGTGCATGTATGCAATTGTGAAGTAGAATCTATGAGATGTTATTACAAGTGTACAAGACAGTGAATTCAGCATGATAAAAGTAGTAGAAAAAATAAAGGTTTATATTTAAAACACGGATTCATTCTTTTGTTTAACATTTGTATTGCTGGTAATTCACACTTTTCTATAGTAAAATAAGTTAAAATTATAAGTTTTTCATTTGATGTAAATGTCTGTTTTCAATGTTGACATTTTTCATTTCTTAAAAATATTATTCCTGTTTGTCCAAATATTTTTTTAACCTACCATAACACTACGTTTGTTTACGTTAGAATAGATAAGTGTGTTGTTCGCGGGTTGGAACAGAATGGGAAAGTAACATCTGTTCATTGTGCCAGTCCTTCCTGTTACGAAAATGTACTGTGTTTACACGTGGGACTGGAGGAAGTGTATTATTGATCTGCTGTTTGCTTTGTGAGCATGAGAGAGAGAAGTGTGGGTAGGCATGCTAGAAGAGAAGGGTTGAGAGATGGGAGGAGAACGGAAGTTGTCTTTTGCACCAGGGGGGGGGGGAAGTGGGTACAGACATAGAAAAAAGAAGAGAGGGGGAAGTAGGGAGGGATGTTCAGTGATATCCAGGCTTTGTGTGCGAGAGAGAGAGAGACAATGAGTGCAGTTGCACGCTGCTAGGTAGGCAACTATCTTTCTGATGCTTCTTCAATAAATATGTGAAGAGTAAGAAGAACGGAGGAGAAAGCAAGGTCGCGCCTGCTGGTCGTTACATAATGCCGCTGTCAGACGTCTCAATTTTTTTGTATTATCTTGTCGCTGCACACACATAGTTTACGGCCTTTGTTAAACACAGCATCTACAAGGGCAAATACAATAATAAATAATTGTGGGGCACATAAATTTAGTTATAACAATTACTTGCTATAGCGATAATTTTTTTTTGCAATTATCGACTATCGTTATAATGCGGTGTTACTATATAGCATACAATTATAATATACACATATAACGCACCAGAATTCAATGGTGTTANTCGTTATAATGCGGTGTTACTATATAGCATACAATTATAATATACACATATAACGCACCAGAATTCAATGGTGTTATATATGTGAACAGAGAGTGAAGAATTGTAAATCAATGTTGCCACGAGTAAATGTAATAATTTGTTTATCTACAATAACACTTGAAAACCCTAGGTTTTAGCGATTTGGTCCCAAAACTCTCTTGCATATATTTTACAGTGTGAAAACAATTCCATATTACTGNAACAACACAGTGTCATGCAGCCAACATCTACAACAATACAAGGCAATGAAAATATGGCAGCAGAATATTTTATCTGTTGATAGTCAAATCTGAGAGTATGTTACTTTGATATATCGATAGTAAATCGTTCAAAGCACAATTACCTTTGCATTCAGTGCTATGTACTCTAATGCTATCTTCTTTGTGTTTGTTTTCGCACTGCTTATCAGTATACGAGTGGATTTTAGACAACACAGTTGTATTTTATGGCTGAAGTAACTTTGTTTTCACATTGTTCATGCAAAAATGGGGGACTAAATCTGTTTTGGTACATTCATCGGCAGTGTAGTAAAAGTCTCTTCCTTTTGTTTTAGCAATACAAATATTTTGATGTGCAAGCCATGCAATATTTGCTGTAAATGGGAAAAGGATACTAAGGAAAAACATGTAAAATCATTAGATCACATTGACAGCATAAAGAAATTTAGTGAGGAGAATTACAACAAACAAGGGTATAATTGAAAACCAGTAATTTATTGACGATGCTAATAATTTTTCTCAAGGCTAACATTCCTCTAAACAAATTTGATGATTCAATTATAGCAGCACATATAGTACTAGCAGAACTGCCCGGCTTTGCCCGGGTATAATAGGGAAACCTGTGGTATCTTCTAAGATATTCATTTAATTGATATAGTGTGAGGGACAAATTTGATCTTAACTAAATGCTGAAGGTAACTAACATATTTAATTGAATAAGGATTAATACTATGTCGGTCAAAACGGCTTCGCAAGTGAACCATTAATTTTTTATCACACTTTGAAACACTAAAATGTTTACTGTGGGTCATCCTTAAAAGATAAACATATTTTGTCATGGACATTTCTGGAGACCATTTTTTTGGGAGCTACTATTCTGTAGTACATTAATTTGATGTATCTCTTATAGTTATAGTTTAGTCAGCGCAAGCCATCTAAGCACCCGAAAAGCTGTTTTTTACGACAAACGTCAAAATATCTTTACTATCCTTACATTAAATATAAATGTATTATACACCAAAACCTTCATCAAGTTATTCTCTAAATGATGTTGAAAACCGTATCAAAATCCATCGAGTAGTTTAGAAGTACTAAGCGAATACACAGACAGATGCGGATAAGCAACTTTGTTTTAATACTGTTTGGAGATGAATATAAGTTAGACTTTCAATCTTCGACTGAACTGTAATCATGAAAAAAGAATTTGAAAACATATACCACCTATATTGTAGAGTGAATCCTAGGACACCCTGTGAGNCATATATAGCTGTGAGGGTGGCCCTAAAGTATTATTTTATTACAAATACTGGAGAAAATATTTAAGATTGAACACTTGAGTGTCTGGATAATGTGTAAAGTTAATCGTTGTATGCAGTTTAATAACACAAGCCTGCAAAATTTGGGTAACTAAATTTTTTTTCAAAATTTATGATTTTCTAACATGTTTTTGAAATACTGAATCCAAAACTAACCTCAGTTTTTCTCTATCACTTACTTTTTTTTTTGCAATCTGCTTTTGTACCGTAATCTATTTACTGTTGCTAAATTATTTGAGATTATATTTTACAAAACAGCTTTGTAAATCCATTTTTTTTACAATATTTTTAAATGCTCTTATTTTCTTATTAATTTCATTCTATAGCTCTATAGCAGGGCTGCCGTTCTTATGGATTTTATCCCATTTTACTGATTTTTGCATCATCAAACAAATTAATGGATTTACAGGCAAAATCACAGAATTTTTTTCATACCATTACACAAAGCACACAAGCTTGTTTACAAACGAAATGCTGGAGTAAGCAGTGATAATTTGAACTACANTCGTTATAATGCGGTGTTACTATATAGCATACAATTATAATATACACATATAACGCACCAGAATTCAATGGTGTTAAATATGTGTTCAGAGAGTGAAGAATTGTAAATCAATGTTGCCACGAGTAAATGTCATAATTTGTTTATCTACAATAACACTTGAAAACCCTAGGTTTTAGCGATTTGGTCCCAAAACTCTCTTGCATATATTTTACAGTGTGAAAACAATTCCATATTACTGTTACTCATTCCATCAACAACACAGTGTAATGCAGCCAACATCTACAACAATACAAGGCAATGAAAATATGGCAGCAGAATATTTTATCTGTTGATAGTCAAATCTGAGAGTATGTTACTTTGATATATCAAGAGTAAATCTTTCAAAGCACAATTACCTTTGCATTCAGTGCTATGTACTCTAATGCTATCTTCTTTATGTTTGTTTTCGCACTGCTTATCAGTATATGAGTGGATTTTAGACAACACAGTTGTATTTTATGGCTGAAGTAACTTTGTTTTCACATTGTTCATGCAAAAATGGGGGACTAAATCTGTTTTGGTACATTCATCGGCAGTGTAGTAAAAGTCTCTTCCTTTTGTTTTAGCAATACAAATATTTTGATGTGCAAGCCATGCAATATTTGCTGTAAATGGGAAAAGGATACTAAGGAAAAACATGTAAAATCATTAGATCACATTGACAGCATAAAGAAATTTAGTGAGGAGAATTACAACAAACAAGGGTATAATTGAAAACCAGTAATTTATTGACGATACTAATAATTTTTCTCAAGGCTAACATTCCTCTAAACAAATTTGATGATTCAATTATAGCAGCACATATAGTACTAGCAGAACTGCCCGGCTTTGCGCGGGTATAATAGGGAAACCTGTGGTATCTTCTAAGATATTCATTTAATTTATATGGTGTAAGGGACAAATTTGATCTTAACTAAATGCTGAAGGTAACTAACATATTTAATTGAATTAGGATTAATACTATGTCGGTCAAAACGGCTTCGCAAATGAACCATTAATTTTTTATCACACTTTGAAACACTAAAATGTTTACTGTGGGTCATCCTTAAAAGATAAACATATNCCATTAATTTTTTATCACACTTTGAAACACTAAAATGTTTACTGTGGGTCATCCTTAAAAGATAAACATATTTTGTAATGGACATTTCTGGAGACCATTTTTTTGGGAGCTACTATTCTGTAGTACATTAATTTGATGTATCTATTATAGTTATAGTTTAGTCAGCGCAAGCCATCTAAGCAGCCGAAAAGCTGTTTTTTACGACAAACGTCAAAATTTCTTTACTATCCTTACATTAAATATAAATGTATTATACGCCAAAACCTTCATCAAGTAATTCTCTAAATGATGTTGAAAACCGTATCAAAATCCATCGAGTAGTTTAGAAGTACTAAGCGAATACACAGACAGATGCGGATAAGCAACTTTGTTTTAATACTGTTTGGAGATGAATATAAGTTAGACTTTCAATCTTCGACTGAACTGTAATCATGAAAAAAGAATTTGAAAACATATACCACCTATATTGTAGAGTGAATCCTAGGACACCCTGTGAGGGTGGACCTGAAGTATTATTTTATTACAAATACTGGAGAAAATATTTAAGATTGAACACTTGAGTGTCTGGATAATGTGTAAAGTNAAAGTATTATTTTATTACAAATACTGGAGAAAATATTTAAGATTGAACACTTGAGTGTCTGGATAATGTGTAAAGTTAATCGTTGTATGCAGTTTAATAACACAAGCCTGCAAAATTTGGGTAACTAAATTTTTTTTCAAAATTTATGATTTTCTAACATGTTTTTGAAATACTGAATCCNAGCCTGCAAAATTTGGGTAACTAAATTTTTTTTCAAAATTTATGATTTTCTAACATGTTTTTGAAATACTGAATCCAAAACTAACCTCAGTTTTTCTCTATCACTTACTTTTTTTTTTGCAATCTGCTTTTGTACCGTAATCTATTTACTGTTGCTAAATTATTTGAGATTATATTTTACAAAACAGCTTTGTAAATCATTTTTTTTACAATATTTTTAAATGCTCTTATTTTCTTATTAATTTCATTCTATAGCTCTATAGCAGGGCTGCCGTTCTTATGGATTTTATCCCATTTTACTGATTTTTGCATCATCAAACAAATTAATGGATTTACAGGCAAAATCACAGAATTTTTTTCATACCATTACACAAAGCACACAAGCTTGTTTACAAACGAAATGCTGGAGTAAGCAGTGATAATTTGAACTACATTGAGATCTGTAAACTTTGAGCAGTTGGTAACATGCGTACAGAAAAAAAACTTTTAGGGCTCTTTGAAAATGTTGAGTATTACAGCCCTGCAAAACGAACCAAAATCAACAAGATAAANAAAAAAAACTTTTAGGGCTCTTTGAAAATGTTGAGTATTACAGCCCTGCAAAACAAACCAAAATCAACAAGATAAAATTTTTGTGTTTCACAATATTGCAACTCGTTACTTAATTTAAAATGTTTTGTTTTGTATCTTTCAATATATATTAAAATATCTGCCTCCACGCACCTAGAAAAAAATAGTAATTAATCAGACAAATGTGTATTGCCAGTTCGCTTTAATAAAAAGTACGGGATATGTATCTGCACGTGCTGCGTCATGCAATTCGAGTATTGATTTGTAGTTTACTAGTTTCGATATACATTGTACATAACCTACAAACAATATGCTCGCAAAAAATGCACGTCACAAGAATACTTATATTTANGTTTCGATATACATTGTACATAACCTACAAACAATATGCTCGCAAAAAATGCACGTCACAAGAATACTTATATTTATTCTGAATTTGAGTCTGAACGCACTGCCATTTGCCTGATATCGAATTCTGGTCATTTTAAAGTATTGCTTTGCTATNTTCTGAATTTGAGTCTGAACGCACTGCCATTTGCCTGATATCGAATTCTGGTCATTTTAAAGTATTGCTTTGCTATAAACGTTTCGTGACACTAGAAAACTGCAGTATTTAGTAGAGTCTAATAATTCCTCGGAACTATTGCAATGAACAACAAAATTGTAATACCAATAACCCTCTAAGAATCATGTGACAGTAAAAAAAAAGTAAGGCGTAGTGAAGAGTAAACATTAGGAACTCCAGTGACTTCACAAGNTAAGAATCATGTGACAGTAAAAAAAAAGTAAGGCGTAGTGAAGAGTAAACATTAGGAACTCCAGTGACTTCACAAGTAGGTCTTATGACGACCTGTATTTGAACGTCTTAAGTTACAGTTTTAAAAATATATTTTTTAAATTAAATTTTGATTCGATTTGGAGCACTTATATGAAATCTGCAATTTTAGTTTGATACATAGCAAAGGCCTATTCTGCAACATACTTTGTAACAAAAGCTCAATTTACCAGAACTTTTGTCACAAAAGAAAAAGACATTCTATTCACAAGTTAATGCTTAATATAATATTGCAAATATAATGTACTATTCACGCCTTGTTTGTAAATAATACAAAATTCTCTCACTTTCCTAACTGCTGTGGTGTTTGTTGGCCAGTTTTATTGTAACGATGTTAACTATAGCAGGCATCTTATAACGCTCAATATTTTAGACGCATATTGACTTTATTTATATTTGGATTTATTTAATGGACATAAACATTATTGTTTGAAGGATTTTTGTTCAGAGTCCCTTTTCCTCTTGGCCATGAAGGAGCAGGTTTTGTTTTTCTGCTTGTGTGCAGTGCTCGGGTTGTCGTGGTTAGGAGTCAAACGGAAGTCTCCCATCATGTTTACATCACAGTGGCCCNCTTGTGTGCAGTGCTCGGGTTGTCGTGGTTAGGAGTCAAACGGAAGTCTCCCATCATGTTTACATCACAGTGGCCCTGGTAACTCCTTTCCATTTCTTTTATATCCAGACGGAAATATTCACCTTGTTGCTCACCGACATCACCAAGGTTTTCCAGGAAATATTCCATATGTGCATCAAGAAAGGCAGTTTGAGGCAAATTACAATGCATATTTTCCATTACAATAACATAGGGGTCCTTTGTGTTTTCTAAGAACTTGGTGACAACAATTTTGAATGCAGTCCAAGCCTCTCTTTCAACTAGGGTTGCCAACTTTTTNTGTTTTCTAAGAACTTGGTGACAACAATTTTGAATGCAGTCCAAGCCTCTCTTTCAACTAGGGTTGCCAACTTTTTCAGATTTACCATAAGGGACACTCCGGAAACTCGACATGACATTTGACATCTGGTAAAATCATCTTGAAAACTATTTTTTACAACAAAACTGTTTTAATACCATCTGAAATGTGGAAAATTCAGTATTACACGTAATTTAATTATTAATTTCTAAACATATNAAAACTGTTTTAATACCATCTGAAATGTGGAAAATTCAGTATTACACGTAATTTAATTATTAATTTCTAAACATATCTGACAACAAAATATTATTCGCATATAGAAATATGTAACTTTGTTCTTTCAGTTGCATTCGCCTGCTGAACCATGTCTATATGCAACGATGTTGATGCTTGCTGTTTCCACAACACTTTCACCGCCGTGTGAAATAGAAAACTTGTTTGCAAAGTATGCATTTACCTCTGAAATATTGCTGGTTTGTTATAGTGAAGTTCTTTGTAGTGAAAGCACCTACACACAAATTTTGAGTGAGGGGTNTTGCTGGTTTGTTATAGTGAAGTTCTTTGTAGTGAAAGCACCTACACACAAATTTTGAGTGAGGGGTATATGACACTTACGTCTACACAACTCATCGTTAGTGCATTAACTACTTTATTTAAACATGAGGAACAAAATTATATGCCAAGAAACATTTTTAGTTTAGTTTTAATAAAGAANTATTAACTACTTTATTTAAACATGAGGAACAAAATTATATGCCAAGAAACATTTTTAGTTTAGTTTTAATAAAGAAATTTATAATTCTTTTTGTAATTATAAATCTTATGGAGCCAGTTGCTTAAAAACATTCAGGGTACTGATAATATCATAATTTTTTGAATGTTTATTATAATTTACTCCATACATTTCAGCTTGTATATGGTTTACAGTTTCAGGCGCATAACTATATTATACCACAATATAGTAGTCCTATCTAAAAATGCCTACGGGGAAGTGTATTTCAGGTTATGTAACAGTTATAAACCACATGGGTAATTTTANTAGTCCTATCTAAAAATGCCTACGGGGAAGTGTATTTCAGGTTATGTAACAGTTATAAACCACATGGGTAATTTTAGCACCCAAAAAAATTGCCGAGATTTTTTGACTACCATTTTTAACGATAAATCTTACACAGAAAATAATTTGGGTAATTATGTAGAATAGGGGCTTTTCTGAAGGAAACATAGTAGACCCACAAAAGTAACATAAATGGGTTCTGCACAGCTTACTTTTTTAATATTGAGGGCATAATGGTAAAATAAGTAGAATGTACTTAATAAAATAGATAAAAGTACGAGCAGTTCGGCCGCTTTGTTTACGTTGAATAGCCAAGTAATGCTGTTCTCACACAACCTACTGGCGTCGGATGTGAAGAAGTACAAAACTTCAGTTCGCCACTGTATGGCATTCAGTGCGGTTCGCAGTGAGTGAAGTGTTGGTGCGCGTGTAGTTTGTGACATCCGACATTGCAAAGGCTTGTGATTGAAGAATGGAGGGTGCAAGTACGAGTGCTTCTGTACGTTACAGTCGTCTATGTGGCAAGTGTTACCTGGACATTTTAGTAGATCATGGTGTTTTGTCAAGTGAGGTATAGTGCAAGTCATGCACAACTGAAGTTGAATTGGCCCAGGTGAGTTAATTCATATACGTCTGGTATGTTTAACGGTTACTTTAAAACCTAAAAATCCTAGATTAGAATAAATCCGTAGGTAAGATTAAAGCCCTAAAATCTGAGATTAGAATGAAATCGTAGGTTAAATTAAAACCCTAGAATCCTAGGTTAGATTAAAACCCTACAATGCTAGGATGGATTAAAAATGTAAAATAGTGATTCACTCATCGTGGGGTTAGAAGGGATTGGGTGAACAAATGTTAAATTGAGGTGTTTTCATATTTTTAGTGATATTACACCACAATTTCCCTGATCTTCATAGCCCTCCCCACTATTGTATTTGTGGTTTGTATTGCTAATACATTAATGCCCCTAGTAAATTCTTGCCCTGTGTAATTAGTAGAGGAGAAATATGCCACTTTCTGTGATTTTTTCTTTTATTTTCAGAAAAGCCGCTATTCTATATAATTGCCTTAATTTGTTTAGCATTAAAAAGTATCATAACCAGTATGGCATTGCTTAATAACATTTCAGTCATATTTATTAAATTACACAGCATACCTAAGCAGTTTAAGTAGCGTGCTAGAAATTCTGTAATTTTCTCACATTCGAAAACAAAATAACCTTCGTACTGCTCGTAAACTAACATCACATAGACCGTAGATGCCGTACACAAGAAAATGATATCGCTGCAGTGCAAGAGAACAACGCTACGCAGTTCGCACACCCATCGCACCACACGTGCTTCGTGTATCTAGTCGCCATTTTGTGTGACAGTTTGCCTTCGGTGGGAGCCTGAAAAAATAGTATTTGCGATAAAACACAAAATAACAAGAATTTTACTTTGTATAAAGCGATTTTCCTCGTTTTACTTAAAAATGAAGCTATTTTGAAAATTTGCACTGACCTTTACTTTCAACAAAGCCAATATTGTTGGAATGATAGTTACAAAAGGATCTTGTTTTATTGCTTTGCTAATTAAATATGGTAAAAAAAATTCACATTTTGTATCTGAGGTTAGGAATACTTGTCGCACTGTTTCCCAAACATCCGCCATCTTTGTTGCAGCAGTTATTTTTGCAAGTTAAAATGTTCAATGTCTCTTAAATGTCAATAATTCTTTTATCACATTGAATAGCTTTCTTTGAACAACCCACCCGTTTCATCAAATTTTTTTTTCACGTACACAGTTCAAATATAAGATAATCACCAATCAAATTGTTACTGTTAAGGTAGCGAGAAAAATTATAAAGCCTTGACCATAGAAGAAATGCAGCTAGAGAATATTTGTCAGCAAATTTGAATGTAAATTAGCACACAAGTTAAGATGAGATTTTCACATAAAATNTGCAGCTAGAGAATATTTGTCAGCAAATTTGAATGTAAATTAGCACACAAGTTAAGATGAGATTTTCACATAAAATATGAAAAATTACGGTTTTTGAGAATGTTAGCTGTATTTCACGAATTGTACAAAATCCTGTAGTATTTTTGGGTATTATTGTCTTGTGTCACATAGTTGCTTCTTACTACGTATTTTATGTGTTTTTGCATATTTGAATACGAATGCATGCAGAGTTGGCCAGTAGATTTCTTCGATTTATCACCATAAATGAAAACACGTTTTTCTTTCCGCAACGTGTGTTTATGACCATAAATAACATGAGCTCACGTGATGATGGGTCACTTTGAGTAAACATTCTGGTGCATGACCCTGCAAAAGTTTATTTCTTCAATAGGAAACCCCGCTGTTGTAGTGTTCACGTCTACCAAGCACAACGTTATCCATGGAATTCGCACCAACTAGCTCGCTGAGTTTGTTTACATATGTAGCGTCNCACGTCTACCAAGCACAACGTTATCCATGGAATTCGCACCAACTAGCTCGCTGAGTTTGTTTACATATGTAGCGTCATCACATTTTATCCAATAATTTTTTTTTTTTTTCAAAGTGGCACGTTAGTCAAAAATGTGAATATGTGTTTACATCAGTAGAATATATTTGTAAATTGAATCATCATTCCTCCAGCTAACTGTATTTTTATCATATATATTCTCTGTAAATATGTGCAGTAAAAAAATTACACTTTTTGAACAAACTAAAGTTTATCCAGAGGCCTGGTCTAACAAAAGAATCTTTTTTTGGTAGTTAAGATAGTTGAAAAACATAGGTAGATTTCTCTATAAAAAATGATGTTAGTACAAAGCACTTTTATTATTTTTTTAAACAGTGCTTTTATAATTGTGTATAAATTGTTTACATTAGTCTCTTCATGAAACAGTACATNCTCTTCATGAAACAGTATGCCCTTGCCAGTGCATTGTGACCATTGTTCCAGGTGTCAGGCAGAATACAAAATCTTAAGTAAGGNATTAAGAAAATGTGAAATTGTTTCCAATGTTGTCTTTTGATATAGGAAACTAGAGGTTTTGTCTTAAAAATGAGGCCCTATATTTTTCTGGGAATTAGGTATTTCTGCGAGGAAATAACACTTGTTAAAAAAAAACTTCAATAGGAATAACATTGCCAATTTCAGATTTGATGAATAAGGTGATATTTCTCAAATTATGTACGTCTTTATAAAGAGGACATGAAAAAATTGAGCAATTCTCATGCACAAACCTGCATTTTCGTACAACTATTTTTGACAAAAATAATTCCAATTTTTTTTAATAACACCTACTTTTTCAGGTCTCTAGCTACGGGTTTACCATCTCCAATCACGTTAACATCTGTGGAATAGCTATGGTGTGGCTGTAACACATTTTTTTGTAAACATTGCAATATTTTACAATATGTTCGGTTATATTATGGAGGGAAAAAATCTGAATTTATGACGTTAGTACGGAATCGAGTCATAAATCGTTTATTAACGTTAATATTTTATCAATGTGCCAGAAGTCTTAGCGTAAAAATTCATTAAAATAAAAATATATCCCTTGTATTGCATAGGCTATTGTTGGGACCAAAACACTTGTTTGTTATAATAAAATGTTCATTAAAATGAAGTTCAGTAAAGTGGTGCGTTACTGTAGTGGCCATAGAGCTACATCATTAATCGCAGAAATTGTAAATTATTGACACTCTTTGTTCATTTCGATTTCTAAAATTTCTGAACTACAAGAAATATGATGTCCTGTCTAATGTCCATACAGGATAATTATTTTAGCCCCAGGATACGGCAAATTCCTTACATAACGGGATGGTTGGCAACCCTATTTTCAACTAAAGTCATTGTATGCATGAAGTTTTCAGCAAACATCATCTTCTGATAATGGGTCATTTCACATCAGTTCAACCAGGTTACAATGTCAAAGTTCTCAGATTCTTATAGAAATTTGTACAGTTAAACTCTTCATGAAGATGAGTGAATTCCTAACTTTTTTTTCTAGCCCGTATAAATTTAGTTTTACAGCTTTTCAGACTTTCAGTGATTTGCAATGTCTCATTGTTTCCAAGTTCTTATTTGCAAGCGGCATTCTATTACAAAACTTGTCACATCTTGTTTACAGAGCATGTAATCTATCTGAAATTTTACAATGTTATAGGCTGTTCAGGTATGCTGGGCACTTTTGAAACCCCTGCTTAAGATCTACTTGTATGCACATAGTGTATTCTTCCATCATATGTAAAATTAACGTTGCGGTTAACCTCATCACTTAATTCATACGTTACCCAAGAGAAACTGTGGAGTTATTAGGAAAGTAAATATTAAACAAATTTGTTAATTCTAACCTTCATAAAAATTTAAAAAAAGAAGGCAATATAAGTAATATCAATGTTCACAAATGTTTGCACCTAAAACTTTAAATTCAACGTAATGGCATGGAATTACATTTTCTCCATCGTTACCAATTATACCGTTCGCCTGCCAGACAGATAGGGGCAGTGACATTTTTCAAAATAAAACTGAACAGTTTTTAGATTGTTCCCACAATTAGGCTAAGAGAATATTCTGTTACTGCTACCATCAAACCCGATTAGAGAACTGTCCAGAACTAGCATAAAAACATTCTGCTAGGTTATTGCTATACAAGGCAGTGTCAAGTCAAAAATTCAGTAAAATATTATTGATGCATTTTTGTTCTATAAACAAGGCTTTCCAAAAACTGAATTATTGCAGTGTGGGAAAGATATGAGCATTACTTAAACCATATTTTTATTTTGGCATAGAGGTATGTAGAATAAGACCCAAAAATAAAAATTATAGCTTTTCCATTCCATTTATTAGTCACATGTTTTATTTAATTAAATGGCTGCTATACCTATTATTAATTATTCACGAACTCACATTTTGTACTTATACATCAAGAACTTGGAGAGAAGGGTGAAGTGTTTTGTGTGTGAGTATGCCTGTTGGTGAGAAGAGAGAGAAAGCAAGAGAGCGGACATGTGAGAGAGAGAGAGAGAGAGATAAAGAAAGGCTGAATCATGGCTTCTGCTAACTCCTCTGCTCTTCTGTGGACTCGGGCAAGAGTCTACTTTCAGTCAGCTCACACATAACATTATAGCATGTTTGACAGTCTGTTAGTCATAATGCATCTCATCACACCTCCAGGCAGGCTTTCCTGTCAGTAGTCGGTTGCCAAGCTGGAAGACGGTTGTGTTGCAACTGAAGCCATGCTGTTTTCAATTTAGTTATCTAGTAATTTTACGTTTATGTTATAAATGTTTACAAATTAAATCTAATATCGCAGTGATAGTGCACTTGCTAGTTGATTTTAATTTGAGTGAGACAAAATGGATTATACCAAGTGTAGTGTTGGACAGTTAACTTTGACAGTGAATCTCAAAGACAGACAAGTAGCGGATTTAATGAAGAGGATAAATTTATTTGAATTGTAGAAGAGAAGCCTCTGAAGACTTTAAAAACTCAATGTCTACACCATAAAAGTGTTTTTTTTTTAATGTTTAAGTTTTTCAAAAGGCAGGCTGTGGTCCTCTCCAAAAACACAAGAAAAGTGTGCAAAAATCATTACGCATGGTGGCTGTACAGCAATGTAAAGAGCTACTGCTGAAAGGTTTTAAAGTGAAACCAGAACAAAAACTGTGCTCTCAGTGTAGAGGTATTGTGTTTAAAAGTGATGGGACTTCTGATGAAGAAAGTGCACACAGCCCCAAAGAACCTGAGGATACTGGGTTGTCTCTAGATGTGATCGATTTGGAGAAGAGAGAACAACGGAAAAGCATGATTCAGCGCTAAGGCAGGTTGTTCTCCTAGGAAATTACATTCCGTCAGTCAACATATGAAAATGTCATATGGGAAGAAGAAACGGGAAAAGTTTCAGGCAAATATACAATGCAAAATATAAAAAGTAATAGTAGGGACATGAAGTTCCGCGATCGCATAAAATCGCTGGTTTGTTCGATAATTTTGGCATTTTCTGCATTTTCGTCATGAGTTTTGGCATTTCATGCAGTCTCAATGCGAATCCAGTTATCGTGTCACTTGAAATAAAAAAAGCACACAACATAACTTCCACCTGTTTGAATGAAAATTAAACAAACAAAACACCACCTGCAAATACTTTGTTCCATGCTAATTGAAGCACTGTAAATACTTCTATATTCTTCTATGGCCATAATTGGAAACACTTGTTTTTGTATACTGATCTTAAACCAAACTTGTGAACATTAACGAATTCCTGAATCTATTCTAAACACTTGTTCTGATACAATTATCATAACCACAATTTGTTATTGGAAGCTGATCCCAACCTATTCTCATAATCGGTCATATAAACGTCAATGCAGTAAATGCATCGCTGTATTTATCTTCCTTTTGTTGTTTGGTTGACAATGCAGAGTGAGTAATTCACGTCTCGTGAAATACCAAAGACTATATACCACCATAGAGATGTGCAAGTCAACACCACGCAGCAGTAAACTAGTACATTCGAGAAAAATTGGTTGTTCGAACACAGATCATAAAAAGCGGTGTGTGAAGGTTTTGACGTAAACGTATTCACACATTCTTCTGTTAACAAAAGTAGATATTAAAAGTAAACAAATTTATTCATTGCATGTTTTAGGTTATTATTGATTGCAGCACTTATTCACACTGCTTTCAAAATTCAAGGGTACATTCATTTACTCTTTAAAAAGAGAAGAAATTATCGTTTTTGAAAGTATCGATTTTCGTCAGGAATAGAGTTCGAAAACCGACAAACCCCGAGGTGTACCTGAATCGATTGATAATATTGTTATGGTGCTTGCGACGAAAGCAATCCTGCCCGCCAAATACCAGTTCATAAATATTTATTGCCTGTGTATTAAAAACAAAGATTAGTTTGAAATTAAGTTTACTTGTTACAATGCAATGAGAAAACACAAATGCCCTCGATAAGGGCAAGGGAATTTTGTTGAGGTATTTTATATTCTACAGATAGGTCTGTGTTATTTTGAAAATATTGAAATTGCAGTGTCAGCTTAGGTAGCGGAGACTCAGTTTTAAAACAGCACAACCAATCTCGAGTTTCTCCCACTTCTACTGTAACACACTAGCAGACAATTGCTAGTTGTGCCCAGGTAGCAAAAATGTTTTTTTTGCCTACTATAAATATACATTACTTTATAGTACCTATCTAGAGAAGTCTAATTTTTTCATTTGAAAATCTTGTTTTAATTTTTTTTTTTTTTTTAATGTTTTGGTTGTAATTATATGCATAGAATTATGTACTGATGTATAATTGTGCTTACATAATTTTTTCTACAACTAAATGTGTTTAAATAACTGTCACCTCTTTTGCAATTTCTTTACACTGCTTTTGGCATTTATCGTCACTGCATTTCAGTTATTTTATTCACCAAATAGATCATGTCGCTAAATCTTAAATGTAAAGATCCCAAAAAAGATGACAAAACAGAGGAATGAGTGAAAGAGAAAGCAGCAGATATAGACAAGCGTGTAGAGATTATAAAATATAATTTGAAATCTATTACAAAGAAAAAGCAAATTCAGCTACTAACCATGCCTGCTTCACTGATGTGGACACATAAAAAAAAATGCAAGAAATATCTGGTGTGTCAGACTATGCCGTGCGACATGCTCAGACACATGTTAAGTAAGAAGTGCTGTTAGCTAAAGCAAATCCTAGAAGAGGAAAAAAACTGAAACATGAAATTGTTGATTTCGTGAGAAACGTTTATGAAAGAGATGATCAGTCTAGAATAATGCATGGAATGAAAAATGTGAGCACAGGAAAAAAACTTACATGCAGATGCATCTGATTCTGGGAAAACTTCACATATTGTATTCAAATTTCAAGTGGCAATATCCAGATGTTTCTGTGGATTTTCCCAAATGTTGTGCTTTACAACCAAAGTGGTGTGTTATAGCTGGCGCCAGCGGCACCAACTCTGTATGCATGTGCAGAATTCACCAAAATGTTAAACTGCTCCTTCATGTTGCAGAAGTTGAAGACAGCTATAAAGATCTCATGAAATTGTATATCTTTGATGAAGCAAAAGGGGAATTCATGCTAAGGCACAGCAGCAAATGCCTTGCTTAACAAAATTTAGTCAGCTGTTAAGTAAAAAATTTGATGATTATGAATAATGTGACACCATTGAATTTTCTCAATGGGTATCAACTGACAGAACACAGATGATAAATTGTCATCAATACTTGTTGTTTTCATTGATGATCTAGCCAAAAAGACTGAGAAACTAATACCACATTCTTTCGTATCAAAGTCGTAGTGATCTTTCCTGAAAGATCTCATAGAAAATGTTCCATTGGATACAGCAATAATTTTGATGGACTTCAGGGAGAATTACAATTTTACAATCCAGGATGAAACACAGACCTATCATTGGATGCGTCGGTTATGCACTGTTCATCCTGTAGTAATACTTTGTAGAAACTCTGAAAACCAAAAACTGTTTCATCACACTGTGTTATAACTGATGACCTGAAGCATGATGTCACCATGGTGAACAAAACCCAAGTAACATAGTGGATATTGTCAAAGAAAACTTCCCTTACATAAGGAAAATACATTACTTTAGTGATGGATGTGCTGCAAAATTCAAAAACCAGTACAGTTTCATCAACCTGTGTCTACATGAAGAGGATTTCCAAATAAGGCGCAGTGGTCATTTTTTACAACAAACCTTGGTAAATCAGGATGCGATGGAATTGGTAGAACAGCTAAATGTTTAGTTTGAGAATAAAGTCTGTAGAAGCCTTTGATAAAGCGTATCACAACAGCTGCCCAATTCCTAAAATGTTGTACAACAATGATCAAAAAAGTCAATTTCCACTTTGTTGATAAAGTGACAATAGATATAAACTGCTTAGCACTTAAAAAGCTGTTCAAAAATGTACACTCTCTTCCTGTTACTAGAAACTTAATAACTTCAAGCCCCTGATTTGTNAAGAGGATTTCCAAATAAGGCGCAGTGGTCATTTTTTACAACAAACCTTGGTAAATCAGGATGCGATGGAATTGGTAGAACAGCTAAATGTTTAGTTTGAGAATAAAGTCTGTAGAAGCCTTTGATAAAGCGTATCACAACAGCTGCCCAATTCCTAAAATGTTGTACAACAATGATCAAAAAAGTCCATTTCCACTTTGTTGATAAAGTGACAATAGATATAAACTGCTTAGCACTTAAAAAGCTGTTCAAAAATGTACACTCTCTTCCTGTTACTAGAAACTTAATAACTTCAAGCCCCTGATTTGGCTGGCACTACCGAAGCTCTCACATACAACCTGACAATTTGTCATGCATCATTTGTAACAGCAAACAATTTTTACCNGCTGGCACTACCGAAGCTCTCACATACAACCTGACAATTTGTCATGCATCATTTGTAACAGCAAACAATTTTTACCCGGGATGTTAAGTTGCATGCAAATATGACCAGGACTGCACAAGATCTGTAGAGGAAGAAATGGCACTTATGGACGTTATGCAACGAAAAGGAAATTAAAGTTTGTGTACTTTACAAACGAAAACTGAACCAAGCAAATAAGGCAAGTATTTCCTTATGCACTGTATCTGTATTCTATTTATTAATTAACTTCTATGTGTATTTGGTTGCACTAAGTTCAAAAAGGATAATCAAGTCCCTGTTAATTTTTCAAAGACCAACAAATAAAAATTTCTGTTTAAAAGTTTTTCATAAAAGCTACCACAATTAAGTTTGTTACTGAACTTATTTTAGTACAAGTTTAACATTGTAAAGTGGAAATTATCTAGTTAAGCAGTAGTCATCTCAAAGGAATTTTATAAAAATTGTTACGTGAAATACAGTATTTTAAGTAAAGGAATTGAAAATCCATTAATTTATTTTTAGGTATTACTATTAGTACCTCAAGGCTAATACATATATATATACATATACAGTAATACCCCGTTTTACGCGAATTAGGAGATACACAGTTTTTTTTTTAGCGCCGCGCGCCTCAGCTCTCCCACCCCGCCCAGTCAGTGTTCGGTTTACGACAGTTTCGAACGTGTTTCGCGGGGAATTGTTTTACGTACGCAGTGCGTTTTACTGTTAACTCTAATTATGTCATCCAAAAGAACAAAAAATTNTCGCGGGGAATTGTTTTACGTACGCAGTGCGTTTTACTGTTAACTCTAATTATGTCATCCAAAAGAACAAAAAATTAGCTTTTTGAATCAAACAAAAAAAGTAAATCACTATCTTTGGAGTGTAAACTGAATATTATCAAAGACTTTGAAGCAAAAATTAAAATTTGTTAATTGGCAAAGAAATTTTACCTGCCGGAATCAACATTCCGAACGAATATAAAAGGTAAAGAAAAAGTTGTGGAAGCTGTAAAAGATTCTCAATCTTTGAATTCAAGCGTCATTCGTAAACGTCATGGTATTATCGCTCAGATGGAAACATTCTTAAAATTATGGTGTGATAATTAAGTACGAGTGAAAAATTGTCCTGTTGATCAAAAGACGGTGTGCTCTCAAGGTAAGCAGAATTTTGAGAGACTAAGAGAAGAAGCTGGGGAGGCGGCCAAAGATGAAATGTTTAAAGCGTGTAACAGCTGGTTCTGCCGATTCAAAAGTCGTAATTGGCGTAGCATCGCAGATAGTGGAGAGGCGGCAAGCCCTGATAAAGAAGCTGCATCTTTCTATCCAGAAAAACTCAAGACAATAATAGAAGAAAGTGGCTACACTATGAAGAGAAAACCTTTCCAGGTTTTAAAGCCGCCAAACATCGATTGACAGTGATGGTTGGTGCGAATGCAGCTGGTGATTGTAAATTGAAACATTTCTTAGTTTATCACTCAGAAAATCCAAGAGTCTTACAAAATTAATCTACAGCTGGTTTGCCCGTAATTTGGAAGTCTAATGCGAAAGCTTGGGTGACAGGTTCTCTTTTAGAAGACTGGTTTGGACATCATTTTATTCCTGAAGTTGAACGTTATTGCAAATTAAAAGAAATCCTATTTAAAGTGATGCTAATAATTAACAATGCACCAGGTCACCCTCCTGCTACTCTTAATTAATTTCGACCCACTGGTGAAAGTTGTATTTTTGCCTACAAACACCACCAGCTTGCTTCAACCGATGGACAAGGGAGTCATGAAAACATTTAAAGCTTACTACACAAGACGATCGTTTGCGCATCTACATGAAGCTATGCGACTAGACACCGAGCTATCTGTCAAATACTTTTGGAAGCAATTCAATGTTTTAGATGCTGTTAGAATTGTTGGACAATCTTGGAATGAGATTTCCCAAAAAACTTTGAATGGTGTCTAGAAAAAACTGTGTCTATTCTTTTTCGCCAGCGAAAACCAAGGAGAATCAGCGCCAGATCTTGAACAAATCGATAGTGTAATTGAAGAAGTAGTCGATATTGCCAAACAATTAAAATTAGAGATGGATGGTGCTGACGTTCAAGGATTGCTGGATTCACACAATCAAGAGCTGACAATTGACAAACTTATAGAAATTCGTTAGACCAAGTTGAATCGGAAAATCAAATGACGATTGCAAACTTAACAGAAGGCCTCAGTTCAATTGAAAAGGGGTTACAAATTTTAGAAAAAATAGACTCCAACGAAGAGCGCATTTCTATTACAAAACGGGGAATAAAAAAGTTATTGGCGTGCTACAAGGAAATTTTGTGTGAAAAGAAGAAAAATTTAACTTGTCAGGCGACAATGTTAGAATATATGAAGCCTTCTACGTCAAAATAACTTCGGTTTATGTTTTTTATTCATAACAATTTAAATTGTTTTATTATCTATCATTTTATTAAACATTTTTGTCAAAATTATTTTTTTTTCTTTAGACTCTGGTCCCAATTAAACATAATTTATATGTATTTATATGTAAAATTGAACCCCGACTTACGCAAATTTGACTAACTGGTTATCGCTCGGTCCCACCTATCGCATAAGTCCGGGGTATTACTGTATATATATTATATATATATATATATATAATGCTCAAACCTTTCCCTCACAGCTGTAATACAGTTTTTTGAAAGCTTCGTTTTTGCACAAAAATTTATCAAAATATATTTTACTTAAGTTTTTATGACTTGACATTGCCTTGTATGGAAGTTTCATATTTTTTTCTAAAATCCTCATATTTTAAACAATAAGACTTGTAAAATTTCTGAGAGGGATTGCATGCTCTGTAAGTAAGATGTGGCAATGTTTGTAATAGAATACAACTTGCAAAGATGACCTTGGAAAAAATGAGACATTGCAATTCACTGAATGTTTGTAAATCTGTAAAACTTAAAACCATAAGGGTTAGGTAAAAAAAAAAAAAAATTGGGAATCAACTCACCATGAATAGTATGACTGGAAAAAATTATATTAAGATCTGAAAATGTGGGTGTCAAAATAATTTAGTTTGAATTAGCATGGAATGATCCATATCGGGACTGAGAAAAATGCCTTTCAGCTTCGCCTCTGAAAAACGTTGCAATTCGTCACATTGGAAAGTGAAGCAATCACCACTTTTTGTAAACGCTTTCACGAACTGCTTTTTAGCTCCTAGTTTTGTGCAAAGAGTAGGCCAAAGTACNAATCACCACTTTTTGTAAACGCTTTCACGAACTGCTTTTTAGCTCCTAGTTTTGTGCAAAGAGTAGGCCAAAGTACTTTACTGAGTTCAGCAAGACTGTGCCAAATCTTTTTTGCTTCTGGTTACAAGAAAAGGTCTTAATAGCCAATATTTTTTTCTCCAGTGTTCACNGACTGTGCCAAATCTTTTTTGCTTCTGGTTACAAGAAAAGGTCTTAATAGCCAATATTTTTTTCTCCAGTGTTCACGAGTCTCCAATCAATACCTTCGAAGTTAACGCTGAATTTTCGCACCAAGCCAGATATATCAGCAATTTTAGTACGAAGGGAGAACTGTTTTAATCACGTTCCGTCGCGGCATACTCCTCCCATCGTCAAGTTGTTAATTTTTGTCACCACTCCGCTCACATATCGGTTTCGTTTCGCGTACCCCCTTCTCCTTGGTCAGGTTACTGCGTCCCTCCCTCCACGCATGCGTGATATGACAGTGTCGCCCCTATGGCGAGTTAATTTNTCATGCTTCCCTCTTGACAAAATTAGTGCAAGGGTCGCGGCATACTCCTCCCATCGTCAAGTTGTTAATTTTGGTCACCACTCCGCTCACATATCGGTTTCGTTTCGCGTACCCCCTTCTCCTTCNGGGTCGCGGCATACTCCTCCCATCGTCAAGTTGTTAATTTTGGTCACCACTCCGCTCACATATCGGTTTCGTTTCGCGTACCCCCTTCTCCTTCGTCAGGTTACTGCGTCCCTCCCTCCACGCATGCGTGATATGACAGTGTCGCCCCTATGGCGAGTTAATTTAAGGGTGTGTTCTCTGCCACACTTCTGACTGCAATGGATTCTAGTACGACTTGTTTTTATTAATCATGTGGCAGTAGTCGATGGCTGTGTAGGGCTTAATGTGCAGGTGGTTCATGTTTTAGATTTTATTTTAGCTGTTTTACCAGTTGTTCTAACGTGATGTATTTGGGCTAGTNCGTGCAGGTGGTTCATGTTTTAGATTTTATTTTAGCTGTTTTACCAGTTGTTCTAACGTGATGTATTTGGGCTAGTTCATGTGTGGTATGTGGTAGCATTTGCGTGTCAGCTAGCATTAAAAATTCTTTTTCGGTTGCCCTTACTAAATTTGGTTTANTGTGGTATGTGGTAGCATTTGCGTGTCAGCTAGCATTAAAAATTCTTTTTCGGTTGCCCTTACTAAATTTGGTTTAGATTAACTACCTATCAGGTTATGGCTATGGCTCCCTATGTATTTAAAGTTTAAGGTTTAATTTACTTAATATATTTATTCTTTCACCGTGGTTAGCCAGTTGCGTATGTTTGTTGGTGCAACAGTTGAAAGGGACAGCACCAGCTGTCGTGTCTCATTGAACGTTCCTTCAGGCTGTTGGTAACCTGCCGGTTCAGCTTTTCATTTAAATTTAATGTTTAATGCTGTCTTGCATTTGTTTTAATCGTAATATTTTATTAATTTTTAAATTACTATGGGATAGTGTTGTAGGCATATATATTTTTCAACTGGTTTAGTCTAAGATCCATCAGAGCACCCACTTGTTTTCCCTTTGTATATCAGTACATTTCCTTATGTGTTTTTATGTGTATTTAGAACAGTGGCTTCAAATAGGCTCCTTATGAGCACCCGCTGATCATTTTATAATATTTTTGTCTTAAATTATTTCTATTCATTTGGTGCCTGAATTATGATTCTATTATTGTCACTCTTGTAATAAATTAGTAAGCGATCTGAAATGGTGTTTACCCCAAAGCCACAGCCGTTGGGCGCATGGGCCATTGGTAGTTACGTCGTAGCAACTCAAGCCGCGACATACGACTTGACACACCCCCAGGTGATGTCAGCTGGCCTTTAGGTCGAAACTGAATTGCTTAGTGCCCCAAAGTGCGACAAATAATGCGCAGAATTTTTCTATAAACATTACACAATTTTATCTCATTCAAAGAATTTATTGTATTAAGATCCATCGAGCATGGCCACCCACACCCCTTTGCCCACGTGAACTCGTCCATCCCTTCAGGAGACTGCCACTTGGCAACACTGTACCCAGTAAAAGACAAACACGTCACAGGAAATGTAATACAGACATTTTTCACAAGAAAGAATAATATTGTATTCAATGTCTACTTATAAGATGGTAATAGTGTTTTCACAAAAGGAGACTGCCTATAAAGGCCTACATCATAGTAATATTTCATTTAGTGGAGTGACACTCCCCGTCAACTTCACAACATCAATCTTAAAAAACATTTGTTAAATAACAGGAGTGTCACCAATGTGTTTCATTTAATTTATATAATTTTTCACTACTGCAATAATGTTACATACTGTTTATGTCATGTTTTACCACTCGGCGTTTGACATCGGTTCATGCCACTTGTGATGGAAGCCAATGCCTCGCAATCAGTTCGCTTCAGCACACGAGCCAGACTGGCAGCATGGTCGTCCGCTCTGCAAGCCCCCTCGGTACAGTCATTTAGGCTGATATAACTTCATTGCAATAGTAACTCAATTAACCGNTAACTTCATTGCAATAGTAACTTAATTAACCGGAACAATTGATTTCTTTCTTTTCTGTACCGAGGGGAGTATAACTTGCACTCTCACCAGAGAGCATAACGCTACCGCGTATCCGCATACCCACCACACTGACCTAGGCCATTTTCGCNTTACTTCATTGCAATAGTAACTTAATTAACCGGAACAATTGATTTCTTTCTTTTCTGTACCGAGGGGAGTACAACTTGCACTCTCACCAGAGAGCATAACGCTACCGCGTATCCGCCTAACACCACTCTGACCTAGGTCATTTTCGCGCTAAGGTCACCACCAGGCCATAAGTGCTGGGTCCGTTTCTTTTATTATTCACATGTCCACTTCCTGAACATGTAATCAAGTATGTGAGTAAACAACTTTACAAAATTCATTCTCCTCCGGCACACATAGGGCGCTACACCACTTGTAGTACCACCCTCAATTTTTCTAATATATTTCAGGTGTACGAGACGGCCTACAGTTGTGCCACAAGGTCAATGTGTGTAAGTAGTGTAATATTAAGTGCATGACAACTGCATCTTCAAGCTGACGGATGCATTCAGGGCCCCCGGGGTCGTCGACCGAACGACCCACATCACTAACTCTCCGCTGAGTTATGGTGCCGGGCAATTGTACACTCAACCAACCAGCCCTGGGTCACGTTGACCACGTCACTGATTTTCTACAAACAATAAAAAGTTGTGGTTCTTCGCAGTGGGAAGTGAACATCTGTTCCCTTCTGTACAAATTAATTGATGTACCAATTTTTCTTTTTCAGTCTGGAGCCTAACAGTTATCTTCTTCTTTAGACAGTTCCAAATCCTGTATTAAGTCGCTCAGTTCGGACTGAGTGAATGGTTGACAGCTGCGACAACCATTGATGCACAGAAATTCGCGATCTTTCTCAAACTCTCTGTTCTCAGAATCAGAACTGGCACTGTAATCGTCTAGTTCAGGGGTGGCGAACCTTTATGTATCAGCGTGCCATTTTTTCTAAAGAAATGTTCGATGAGTCCATAGACATGCCGTCAGATAATTTTAACTTAGTGATTATTACAAAAATAATAATACTAAACACTATCTACTCAAAACTCTTTATTTACTTCCAAAAATACATTTTGCAATGTCAAATGATAAATGTTTCAGTTGTACACATAATTCAAATTACATTAGTGTGACTTCTGTTGTTGCAGATTAGATGACAAATAATTTATATTAGGGTTGTAAGATGTTACTTTTAGCAGAATGCATGCTGAACTGGAGTCATCTGTCAAACGGTTTCTAAGCGAGTCTTTAATGTTATTCATCTCTGAAAATAATGACTCGCAGGCATAGGTAGATGAAAATATGGTTAAAATAGCACGAGCCAGCTTCTTCAAACAGTTAAATGTGTCTGGAAACGAATTCCATGTTTCCAAAATTTTGATACTGGCATTTTTACTTATATTGCTTGACAATCTTTCTGTTTCAATTAATTCAAACTCTTTCCTTGCTTCAATAAATTTTTGAATCCATAATGAACTAGACTGGAAATCAATCAGCTGCATTTCAAATTCTTCAATTTCCAACCAATCGAATGGGGACAAATTCAGTTTATCAAATGAAGTCACATCAGGGTACATAATAAACTTTAGTGTTTCCGATAATTCTCTGAACTGAGAAAATCTCGCTGAGAATCCCTTGATTGAAGAATCAATTACAGAAATAAATTCTTCAGTTACTTCTCCACCTGGTTTCTCATGTATATCTAAATGGTTAAAAAAATTTTTCAAGTTTGGGAAATACTTGTAGTTTTTTGTAGTAATATCGTTCCTGAAAACATGTAGTTTAGCATCAAAAGCGCGAATGAGATCTATCATGACGATAATTGTTTTATTTGTGCCTTGAAGCTTTACGTTCAATTCATTGAAATGTTGGCATATGTCTGTAAAAAACATCAATTTTGAAAGCCACATAACATCCAACAACTCTGGGTATTGTTCAATTTTTCCCTCATTTTGCACAAACAGTCTGATTTCTTCCAAGCAGTCAACAAATCTTTGAAGTACGTTCCCGCGGCTCAGCCAGCGAACATTATTATACATCAGTAAGCCATTATATACCGAGTTGACTTCATTCAACAAAGCATCAAACTTTCGCTTATTTAAAGCGTGCGACGATATGAGGTTGACTATTTTTGTGACTACCGCCATTACCTTATCAAGAGATGTTAAACCACTCTTAGCACACAAGGCTTGTTGGTGAATTATGCAGTGGAATTCAAGAATCGAATGTCCTACGTCTGTTTGAAATAAACTTATGAAACCATTTTTTTTGCCCACCATACTTGGAGCACCATCAGTTGTGACTGAAACAATTTTTTTAAAATCAATTTCTTTCTCAGCAAGCGAATTTTTAACAGCCGTACAAATATCTGTGCCCTTTGTAGTTGTTAGCAACGATGTTATCGCAATTAATTCTTCCTTAATGATGTTTCCTACGCAATATCGAGCAAAAACAGCTAAACGTGCAGATTTAGTAATGTCAGTACTTTCGTCAATGCATAGCGATATAAAAGGAGCGGAGTTAATGTCAATTTTTTGTTGATCTGTTATATTTTCGGCCAGTTTTAAGATTCTTTCCTTTATTGTATTTCTAGATAGAGGAGTATCTTTAATGCGCTGAATTATCTTATCTTTATTATCGAAATCATCAAAAAGTGAGGGCGCGCATGCTAACCAGGCTTCCTTCAAAAACTCTCCATCTTGAAAAGGTTTACTATGCCGAGCAATGACATTTGCAGCCGAGTAACTTGCCGCGCTCGTATGACAATTTTTGCCAACATATTTAATCATAGACGTTGACTGTTTATTTCTGTCTTTCATTGCACTTGCAATTAATTCCTTTTGCACTGGTTCGCTTTTTTGACTAAGAGATTTGTGATTTGTTTCAAAATGCCGTTTTACAGACGATGTTCTACATACCACTGTACCAGAACATAAAACACACACCGCTTTGTCGCCTTTACTTATCATGCCATATTTTTCAGTCCACCAAGTTTGAAATTCTCTATTACACTTACTATCTTGCCCTTTTTGTTTTTTTGCTGAACTAGCCATGGTAAATAATAGTTAAAAATCAACTTTAAAATACAGTTGTGTCAACGAAATTGAACGAACGAAAACGTCAACAAACTATGCGTCATTAGCAATTGTAGTCCACGACGTAACTAAGGCAAGACAATAACAAACGAGCGCGCTTTCCGCCCGCCGCCCCGCGCACCGCACCCGTTCACTCCTTAGCGTAGGTCCGTAGGATCACTCGCGCGCGTTCGTTCCTAATATAATACTGATACCTCCCTATTTGCGCTATGGCGTATAAGTCTGTATCTGCTCTCTGCGTAGGGCGCCAGCAATGGATGCTAGTCCTCAGTGATAGGGCGTGTAAATATGTTGACACTACTGTTCGTAGTTCAAATTTACCAAATGAATTTGAACTTCCTTGAGAGTTCACGTATGTCGTTTTATTTTTCGCTTAACAAGGTTCTTCACACTTGCTGCATGTCTCTACTTAGCTTGTCTCGAGGCGCTGGTTCGTCTCTCGGCTGGGGCTGACTCCGCTCCGGTGTCGAACTCGGGGCTGCTTCGTCACCTCGTCGGGAGGCTGCGACAGTTCCTCGCAGATTGGTCTTGGCGTCGTGATGCCTTCTCTCGAACTCCACTCCTTCCGGCTCCACTCCTCTTTCCTTGACTCGCGTACGCCGACTCACTCCGTCCGCGTCTGTGGTAGAACTGACCTCTTCTCGTCTGCTCCTCTGCCGTTTTATTAGCCCGTTAGCCATATTAAAATGCCTCATCTCGCACGTGGCTGAGGGCTGAACGCCGCGCCCTTGGTCGTAAACACGTGTTCGGCGCTGCGGCTATCCGCACGTGGTCTCAGCGGCGCCGGCGATTTTGGCATTAAAGTTTTATGGCTTCGCCCACCACGTGCTCGAGTGGGATACCCGGCCCCAGTTGTATAGGGCTTAGCGTCCCCCTTTCCGCTGCGAGACACACGTGTTCCTTCCTTCCCGGAATTCTGGTGTTATTGTTCCAGCACGCTCGCCAAAGCTATTAGCTGGTTTTTGGCAGTAGCCAGCCTGCGAGAGAAATGCAGCTGTGGGCTGTGAAACCTTTTAACGTTTTCGACGCAGCTGCGAGAGGCTGTGCCTTCTCGTCGCGGCGGAATCCTGGCGTCATTCTTCTGGCACGCTCGCCGAACCCTTAGCTGGTTTATGGCGGCTGTTCGCGTTTCCTTGTCGTTGCGAGTTTCGACAGTGTGTGCCTGCTGACGGAAAAATATATCTCGGGATGCAGAATGCATCAATACGTCATAGTNCGTCAGTGAACTTTGTTATTTTAAACTAAAATGCAAACCTTTTGATCAGTGGCGTGCCCAAAATATTGTTTCGCGTGCCATCAATGGCACGCGTGCCATTGGTTCGCCATCCCTGGTCTAGTTGTTCTAATAGTGGAGGTACAGGCACTGATACTGCAGTGTGTGAAAGGTGAGATGTGTAACTATCGCCATTATTTGCCACATCTGTTACAATGCATGTAGGATTGGAGTATAGGAGTGCTGCAGCGAATGGTGAGGAGAAGGGCATGGGTAGATAAAGCATCCCTTTGTGACATGTGGCCTACCTTGTAAGGGGGGCAGTATGCCTTCTTCATACTGGCTGTAGAATGTAAATTGGAGAGTAGGAAATACAGAGATAACTGGGGTAGCTGTGTGGGTCATGAAGGATGGATATTCTTTATTTCTTTTGTATTTTATTGCAAATCACAGTTCGAGAAAATTATAAATTTTTGGTTGTGTTGAGTTAGGAAAGGTGTTCCCCCAGATGTACGCAATCCCTCGGTGAATTGTTGCGTACTCCGAAACGCCCGAAGTCATTGCTTAAATAAAAGACATGGAGTCTGAAAACTTGCTTGTTATTATCCTTGTTCAAACACTATACATTATATAACGTGATAACTTATGCGGGGTCTGGCCTGCTGCCGACCAGGAAGGCTGAACTACAAAAATAGGCAGATGCCTATTATAATAAATCAGTTGTTCCTGGCGATGCTAGTTGCGGGGAAGAAGGGGTGGTATCTCCAGGTGCAAAAAAAAAAAGAAGGGTTCCAGTAAACTACATCAGGCTATTGAAATTAATTGATTAGCGGAAAACATGAAGGCACCTGGAGCACAATGCGATGCGTGCCTACCCCTTGAGACACTCGATGGCGACTGAATCTGGCCAGGTGGCGAGACACGAACTATGGTGGTATGCAGATCGCCATGTACTACTTTCTGCTTGCCTGTAACTTGCGATAATTAATAGAACATAAACACTTGCATAAAAAATTTACTAAATAAATACACAAATTACCCTGAATATACACAATGGCTATTTAAGCTTGGATGGCATGAAATGAGGGTAAAACAACTAAGGTGAAAAACACATGAATTTTAAAATAAACAAAATAAAGCACTGAAGTGCTTGCAGGGGTATCTTCGAACATCCACATCCTTAGTGTGTCTTTCTTTTCTTTCAATTATTTGTTTTGAATTGCCCTACAACTGAGCCTGCCATAATGCACATCTGCCTACCTTTGGAGGGGTTGAGGGTGGTATGTCGTGCTGCACAGCTCTACACTTTCCTGTATTCGCAATGCACTGCACGCAACACTCGCTGTGCCCAGGTTATACACTGGTGCCGGTTGATGCGGTGGACGTGCGGCGTTGCAAACTATCTAAGAGTTAGGACGTCGTCCTGCTTCAATTCATATTGTATTCCATACAAAAACACATTTACAGATGGTTTTTATAAACATTTGATGTGTATCTCCGTGATACTTTCCAATACATTCGGTGACCAATGATGCGAAGTGACAGAAAACAAATGCGCATCGAAATTGGTTTACATCACAGTTGTATGGTGGGAATATGCGTCGTTTCAATGTACCATATGAATTTGACTTCTGTGGTTTGTGATGTACGAGTTCTGTTACACGTGTTTTATTGCAATTCATTCTGTTTGACGTATTAAATCAAATTATTGGCAAGAATACGAGTGTTTCTGTGCCATTTATCCATGGGGTATGTTAAAAAATAATAATAGTCAGAAATATGGAGTTTCGACAAATTAAATAGACCTTAATGTGTTGTGCCAACATCAAGGAGGTATGATTGCTGCTTCAATTGTTGAATAACATAATACATTTTGAGTTTTAGCATGGAAAGTTTATATAATGAAGTGAATTGTACTGTGTAATATTGCAAGTGGGTGTGGTAATTGAAGGGCTTAGGTACTTTTGCCGTCAGTCATGTAAAATACAGCAGACCCAACCAAATGAGACCTAACTTCATGGTAGGTGAATCGCCGGGTTGGATGTCCCGAAGCGAGCTTATTTATTATGGTTTTCGTAACAAACGTTGTTAAGGTACCTTAATTGCTTTTATTTTACATAACATTTACATGTTTTACCCCACAATTTCCCTGATCTTCATAGCCCTCCGTACTATCGCATTTGGAGTATGTACCGCAAATGTCATGTTACCCCTAATAAATTCGTGTTCAGTGTGATTAGTAATTTCGATGTAAAGTGGTTGAGGAACCGAAATTACATGTAATTTACATATATTTTAAGTGTCTACCTTACAATTTCCCTGATCTCCATAACCCACTTGACTATCGTATTTGTTGTTTGTAATGATATAATGTTAATGCCTCTAGTAAACTCGTGTTCTGTGTAATTAGTAGATTAGAATTATACCACTTCCCATGAATTTTTCTTTTGTTTTCGTAATAGGCCCTATTCTCTACAATTACCGTGTTGGCAGTACAGAATAAGCCTGATGGTATTTGATGACATCACCACAGTAATCAAGAATACCTTGTTTAACCAAGCCAATTTAAAAATCAGTCAACAGGTAGTTCAACACTCTAAATTATAATGCTTTGTAGTATACAACATAATTACTGTCTCTTAAAAATAACTTAGTAAAAAATTCATAACACAGTGTAAATTATATAGTTGACTTGAAATACGACAGCTTCTAGTTTGTAGTCCATTACTCATTTTATAATCTTGGTATAAAAAATAGCGAAATAAACGATGAGGTTTAATGCCCCGCAACCAAACGACAAAATAGAAAAGAATTATATTCTCTGTAAATGTAAAATCCAATCATAGTACTGTCTGCTCTCTTTTATTGGTTTATTTGATTTGTGTGTTTGTTTTACGGCGTTCCTAAGATATTTTTCAGTATATAGCTGTACAAAGATATTGAACAAGTGAAACAAGTCAAATCACAGTATACAAACTTTTTACACTGGAAGGACACACACAATTCAGGTTGCACATGCAATCACAGTGTACATGTGAATCAATTTTAACATGAGTGAGTAGCTGCTTCACCTGTCTCGAGAGGCGGGTGTGTTAGGTATATAGTATATTCTGTACCATATAAGAAGGCCACTTTTTGACAGCTAGGTGAAAGTAGCGCCACTGTTTACATCTGACTACGTATCCTTCCGCCATCAGCTGGCCCGTCAAGTCGGGGTTGTATTTTTTATCAACACGCTGTCAGCTAATCCACTTCTCATTGTACTGTAGTGCTAAACAAATTTTAAGATATTTTAAGAGTGTCATCTGTCTAAAAAAATAAGTAGGTTATAAAAGTAAAAATATGAAATGTTGCAAATAATTAAATATTTGCTATTTTTTAAATTTGTCTAAGATAGTGAATTTGGGTTAACATTTGCGAGACGGTCTGTTGTATCTGTTATCACACTTTGGACGTTATAGCTAATATATTCGAGTTGGAAATATGTGACGTGGAATAACGTTAGAATTGCTTAAAAACTATTCACGCATGTCTCACTTTCTACGGAAACAAGGAGATGGGTTTCGAGAGAACAATATGGCGTATAATTTATGCAGACAAACGATTACCAGGCTAATATAATTTACTTGTACTCCAAATCGTTGTACATGAAATATATGTTACTTTAAAAATTATGCAGAGCTCGTGGAAAAATATAACTATTGGCATCTGTTTGTAATTTTGTTATATATCGCGCAGGAAAGCGATTCATTTCTGGCTGGTAATACCTCGCAAAATATCCGACAGATGGCGCGCACAGCACGTCACGGCGAAGTTTGAGCAACCCTTTTTTTGGTCAACAGATAGCGGCTTTTTTAAAGTTGATAGTTAATATATTACCGGCTGGAAATATATTTCAAATTCGTGTCGTTTCGTCAAATTATTATAAAAAATTATTCAACAATATTATGCAATATTTCTGTATGCTTTTGGAATTAATATCAAGGACACGTTGAAAGCGAGGTTGGAGAGGGAGTATACGAAGTGAAAAATCTTTCTGAAGTTAGCACAACTTCAGAAAACTTTGACACGTTGTATCGTGCTATTGTACATTTCATTTTGAACACCTATACATAACTACATTATCACAAAGTTTAGTTTTTAACACTAACAACCATTGTTTTGTGACCTTGTAAAATACAATGTATTAATAAATCTAAGAACTCTTTCTTATCCATGTATTTTCTGCTTTTCTGATGTGCATCGGCAGTGCACTCAGAATAGTCAACGTAATTTTAACTTTTGTTCGTTCTTGCATCAGCTGATACAGGATTTTGTAACTGGCAGTTTGTTTATTTCGTATAGGTCAAGTTGCCACTCACTGACTGTCAGAAAGTGGCCTTCTTATACCATATGGACCATATCAGGTGGACGTATATCAGATATAAGCGTTATCAAGTACGCGTTTTGAGTTGGTGTACTGTGTGTTATATTTTACAGTGAAACAAAGTATGCATAACAACAAGATCATTACAAAATAGTTAATTTATGCGAAACTGTTTCAGATACGATAATAAACTTGTTATATGTAAATCATGTAAACAAAAACTTATTCAAAAAATAAATTATCAATTTTTTTCTTATTAATAATTTTACCGTACAGTATACAAATCTAAATCAATAAATAAGGTTTCATCTTAACTGCATGTTTAAAACAAAACTAAAGTTTTATTGTATCAGAATTACATGGAACAGCATACTCAACATACTGGCGGCGAATCTTGAACTGATACTATGTATACCTGATACTTTTCCAGTGTACTTATTTTTAGTACTTGATACAAATGTGTATCAGATTCAAAGTAACAGGTTGATACTATGTGACCTACCTCTATGTATCCAATAATCATATTACAGTATCCTGAAAAGCCCCACCCCCCCCCCATTAACGTGCAATAAAACGTATTCGTAGAAAATGTCTTTCGAGAAATTTATTCCTTTAAACATTTGTTTTCATAGTTGATTGTTGTAATCGATTATATATTCGAATTCCGAGCAGTGCTGATTTCGGTACATATTTAATTAGTTAATTATTATTATTTGTATCAGCATCCTGATAGTGCGCAGCCACGTGTATAACTTTTTCCGTCAGCAAAAATGAATATTTGTGATGTGGTGATAGTTCCTGCAACAAGAGCGATAGCTGAACGCCTTCTTGGTTTTGTGTATTTTTGCCACTTATTATGTTTAAGGGGCCGCGGGGGTGTATTGACCATACTACTCGCCTCCAAACTGGGAGAACAGGGCTCGATTCCTTGCGGGGTGCCAACCCCCACCCCCCCCCAAACTCATTAACGTTTGCGGGAATCGTGTTGGATGATGCCGCTGCTCGGTGGGATTTCTCGGGGATCTCCCTTCTCTCCCGCTCTTGCATTCCGGCGCTGCCCATACTCACCTCGCCTCACCCTCATTGTCTCTCAAGACCTAGATGTTGAGAGCGGCGCAAACCTTTCTCCTTGTATTTCTGTCGCGTTTGTAAGTGAGTGAGTGAAGAGATTTGTACGGCAGAAGGTAACCAGTTGCTCATTCCTATTTATTCTCCATAGTAAACAAATAAAAGTACTTCCTTGATGTTGTGTAGTTTTCTGAGCAATACCATGCCTTGTCGAAGAATTAATTTCAATATAACGAATAATGAGTACGTTGTATGTCTGAAGAGCTGGTGACAACACAATGACTTCTCTCTCTAGCTGCCTGCTGCGTCTACAGCCCCGGAGTTTAAATGGAGGATCAGTGTTATAGAAAGTCCTTCTCAATGCATCATCTTTAAACATAACAGCTTCAAACTAAATATTTGATGTATTTTTTATATATGTAATGCGTGATATTTCTAATGGAATACTGGCACGTTCGAAAATCTGGCTAATTTTTTTTATATTTATTTTACAAAATAACGTAAAATTTTTATTTTACAAAAAATGTTATGAAAGAATAAAATTGTTTAAAGATGTTTAAACTTGGTAGTATTCCCTGGAGAAGTTGCGTTGAAAATATTTTTCCAGAAACCGTTATATTTTAAATTGATGCAATGAGAAGGAGTTTCTAAAACATCGATTCCCCATTTCAAATACGCGGCTGCTGACTTAATTTGGCAAAACCCTTAAGGCGGATATGCATCACGTCTCCCGTCCGTTATACGTCTGTCAATCATGTGGTCAACAGCCAATCAGGTGCCTCTAGTACTCCCATCTGTCCATCCGTCATATCCTTGTCAATATGTATGAATATAAACACGGTCTTGTAAAATTGTAGTTAATGTTGCAAGTGCGCTCTCATTTCATTACAAAGTTTTATAAATGTTTCATTGATATTTTTATATTTGTTGTGTACTTAATAGATTAGTTTGTTGTACGGACCTTTACGTTTTCGCAACACGTGCCAATGAGTTAGGAACGGCAAGACGAGTGCCTGTATAGTGTCTGTGGCTAACAGCACAGATGTAGGTCACCTTGCAGATCGCTCGACCAGAATACGGACGGACGGACGAGTGACGGAAGGATGTGACGGACTGTTGTAAGTCCGGCCTGAGTCGCCCACACAACACGCACACGCCCTTGCACGGAGACGTTCTTCTTGTTATCTGAGGCGCATAATTATGAAGTTGGCAGTACTATTGACAAGTTTAGTATTTGAAACACCACAATTGCTTGTTATTTGTACCAGATCAGTCCTGAATAAGAAACGGTAACTACATTTTTAGTTTAATAATTTTTTCTCTTTACTTAAAATACATTAATGAGTAAATTAACAAAGTTACAAAAATTCGCCAGAATTTAATAAGCAAATACCAAAATATATTTCTGTGCTCGTTCTTTTCTTCCTTACTCCAAAAAAACGGAAACCTTTTAGAACTATGTTAATTTTATTATTTCAGCATTTAACATGGGTGTAAACTACTTAAAGATCAAGACGACATTAACAGATCTCGGCAATGAATATTTTAAAAACATGGCAAATTATGAAATCCTCGTAATCTCTATAATACTTGCTGGACTTGTGGACTGTTTAATATTGGCACTGACTAATAATCCGGTGGGAATCTGTAACTACTATACTCGCCATTTTCAAAACACCTTACTCACATTTACCCAATACTATTGTACAAACACACGCAACAGAACCACATACATTAATTTGATATTAACTCTTGCCTTAATGCTGTATACCGCAGTGACAAAATACAACAATTATCTATAGGTATACAACACATAGTATACATACTATATAAACAAAACATAGTCAGTACACCGCTAAAATGTTCCCTGAATTTACGTTGGTCTTAACGGAAATGTGACCCGCAATAAGCGGAAGTGCTCTTCGCATACTACAAGAATCTATTCACTCGCGTCGAACGTTGGCGAAGCAAAACGAGCATTCGTTTTTTATGTAGCCATAAAACGTAATTCTTGCCTTAATAAGGATATGCCCTCAATTAATACTATGTGTTTAAACTATCACAAGATGGCATTAACTTTCTGTAACATAGAAAACCATTTAATACCCCTTCAAAAATGTCAGAAGTAAAAAAAATCTGCAAACATATTCTTTAAAAAATAGCCAAAACAAGATTAAATTTTTTACTTAAAAATTGCAGATAAGAAATATGTAATTGTTTTGTGAGGGCATCTATAGGATGATTAACTAAACGAAGTCCGCGTCAAAAATATACAAAGCAATGCCCCACACCACTTCAGTAAAACTAAATACCGTTTCAAATACGGTACACAATTTCATGTAGCAACAAAAAATACAAAACTCTACAAACCAGAGTATTAATTGTCTTTAACTGTGATGCGGATATTTGACACACACTTGCTGTGACTTGATGAGAGAGTGACTATTGACAAGTGACTACACCGGCGATGTCGGCCAGCTGTAACCCACTTGTAACTACGCCGCAATACAAGCCGGCCTGGTGTCGAGTGGCAAACTCCTGACTGCAGCTCACACGACTTTCTACAGGACGTTTGCAGTGTGATACTTGATGTGGGACTGCGGTGCAGTTTAGTCACGACACAGTTATCACAGTAACTACGCAGCTATACAAGCTGGCCTGGTGTCGAGTGGCAAACTCCTGATTGTAGCTCACACGACTTTCTACAGGACGTTTGCAGTGTGATACTTGATGTGGGACTGCGGTGAAGTTTAGTCACGACACAGTTATCACAGTAACTACGCCGCTATACAAGCCGGCCTGGTGTCGAGTGGCAAACTCCTGACTGTAGCTCACACGACTTTCTACAGGACGTTTGCAGTGTGATACTTGATGTGGGACTGCGGTGAAGTTTAGTCACGACACAGTTATCACAGTAACTACGCCGCTATACAAGCCGGCCTGGTGTCGAGTGGCAAACTCCTGACTGTAGCTCACACGACTTTCTACAGGACGTTTGCAGTGTGATACTTGATGTGGGACTACGGTGAAGTTTAGTCACGACACAGTTATCACAGTAACTACGCCGCTATACAAGCCGGCCTGGTGTCGAGTGGCAAACTCCTGACTGTAGCTCACACGACTTTCTACAGGACGTTTGCAGTGTGATACTTGATGTGGGACTGCGGTGAAGTTTAGTCACGACACAGTTATCACAGTAACTACGCCGCTATACAAGCCGGCCTGGTGTCGAGTGGCAAACTCCTGACTGTAGCTCACACGACTTTCTACAGGACGTTTGCAGTGTGATACTTGATGTGGGACTGCGGTGAAGTTTAGTCACGACACAGTTATCACAGTAACTACGCCGCTATACAAGCCGGCCTGGTGTCGAGTGGCAAACTCCTGACTGTAGCTCACACGACTTTCTACAGGACGTTTGCAGTGTGATACTTGATGTGGGACTGCGGTGAAGTTTAGTCACGACACAGTTATCACAGTAACTACGCCGCTATACAAGCCGGCCTGGTGTCGAGTGGCAAACTCCTGACTGTAGCGCACACGACTTTCTACAGGACGTTTGCAGTGTGATACTTGATGTGGGACTGCGGTGAAGTTTAGTCACGACACAGTTATCACAGTAACTACGCCGCTATACAAGCCGGCCTGGTGTCGAGTGGCAAACTCCTGACTGTAGCGCACACGACTTTCTACAGGACGTTTGCAGTGTGATACTTGATGTGGGACTGCGGTGAAGTTTAGTCACGACTCAGTTATCACAGTAACTACGCCGCTATACAAGCCGGCCTGGTGTCGAGTGGCAAACTCCTGACTGTAGCTCACACGACTTTCTACAGGACGTTTGCAGTGTGATACTTGATGTAGAACTGCTGTGAAGTTTAGTCACGACACAGTTATCACAGTAACTACTGATCTTAATCTAATAAGGAGCGCATTTTATAAGCCTATATTAGCACTCGACCCAAAAACAAACTAGAACACTACTCGATAGTGCGGAATTGTGTAGGTCATTTCATAAAAAATGGTTTTATACTACTTAAAAGTAAAACAGGTGCGTTAAAAAGTAAACTGTAAATTTAATTTAAAATCATTACTTTTGCTGATTTTCCGATTTTTTATTATGGTCCTGTTTTTTTTAGGGGTACTTTTTTCCCCATAACTGACTTTTTGCGTATTAGTTTATTTTGTCTATGTTTTCGTCAGTCCTTATCTAGAGATTTCATTTTTGTACAATGCATGGTTTCTTAATTATTTAGTTTAGCCTGGCCTTAATCACCACAGTTTCTAAAGTCGAGTTCGCATCCAGCTACAACGATTCGTATAACATTTTGTCTAAATTTCCCACGACGAGTTTATCTCATAATCATTTATTTGGCAATTGTTTGCGTTAGCACATTTCGGCCAAAGAATGTAATGCTATGGCAAGATTATATCTGCTTGTTCCGTACACAAGTAATTGTACAACAAAGCTCATTCTAAATCTACAATTTCTTAAAAATAAATAGACACAATGTTTATATTGTATATTTCTATAACTTGAAATGATCATTTAAACACAATATGGAATTGACTAGACCTTGACAACGTTACCGTAAATGCAAGCCTTCTGGATATTAATTAGCTAAATGATACACAACTTATAAATCTCGTAGAAAATGTACAGAATCTTACAAACACCAGAACTAAGGGGCGGCCTGACGGACACAGTACAAATCCCTCATTACTAACAATTACACACGTCACAAGGAAATATAGCAAATTGCATTAAAACTGATTGGAATCCAATGTTTAATACCACCCTAAATTGCATAACATGAGTGTCGTGTCCGAAATCAAGTAAACTGCTTATGAGCAATGAGGCGGCCGCAAAATTCACAAACAACCAGTTATAGCCCGGTCAAAATCGACATTCAATGTTACAAAAATTCGCATAGAGCTAAAAATTGGTACGAATTTTGGGAACACCATTATAAATTAAATGTGAAAAGTCCCCATCAATCCCACATCTGCAAAAAAAATTATTCAAGGTCAAAATTCGCAAATATGGGTTTTTTGAATTTTTCAGCAAAACGGTAAGTTTTATCACACAAATAGGTCAGACAAAAATTGTAGATCGTACAATTATCTATACAAATTGTTCTTACACCTTTTTTCCTAAGAGTCACCATTTCTGAGATATAACAATTCAAAAAGTTGAAAATTTTGTGTTCATAATATGCACACGTTTCCACGCCACCTGTGAGGCAGTGTACTTGGCGCGTTTTTTTTTAACGTGGTTTCCCCGGTAGGCCTATTCCACGATTTATTGTGGTCCTGTTTAATTCAATAATCGTATCTTAATAGTTCTGTTATCTACAGCTATATTTTTGCAAATATGTTATAATTCGTTTAATGTAAACTGACAATCATCGCTATTTTCAATGTATGTAAATATTTTTTCCATTGCGAGATTCGTAGCTTCATCTTGAGGACGACCGACTTTACCCCCAGTGGTCGGTCTCAAGAAGGAATTATGATACTTAGCCTCAACAGCAACTAAATCATGATCAAAACCAATTCAAGCAGTAACAGCTTTTGTCACATCAGAACGAGTCTGAGCTACTTTCAGAATAGATTCTTTAAATGAAAGTGTAGTTACTTTGAAAATTATACGCCGAGCATCCAGTGCTTTTTTCTTCTCATACTCTTCATTCAATCCATTGCCGCAAAATAAGCAACATTGATTAAAACAAAAAGCTGATTCACTTACGCGTGCTCTAGTACGAGGAGGACTTATTGTAGATGTACTGGCTTGTTCTTCTTCGTGCTGTCTTTTAACTGCAGCATTAGTATTCTTTTGAGTGTACTTTTTACGACATTGCACATGAATTGTCACAGATTTCTAATCTTTCAGGTATTCCGATAATTCATCACNTGAGTGTACTTTTTACGACATTGCACATGAATTGTCACAGATTTCTAATCTTTCAGGTATTCCGATAATTCATCACCTCTTTCAGTACTTGCATCAATTAATGTCTTCATGCCACGATCAACAGTAACAATTTCACTCTCAGTCAAAGGTTTACTACAAATAAAGCACATTTGCGACATTTTTTTTTTAAACTAAAAACGGCACCAACTTGGTTAGGAAATCTTAGCAATACTCAGGTGTTTTCACTACGAAGGTACGTTCGAGACTAACAGTATTTAGTAGTTTAGACCTTCGAAAAAGGAGCAGGTATACGACCGTTGCCACGCGGACAGTGGAATAGGAGACAGATGTTGTTCAAGGNTAGACCTTCGAAAAAGGAGCAGGTATACGACCGTTGCCACGCGGACAGTGGAATAGGAGACAGATGTTGTTCAAGGATATACTGGTGTATACAATGAGGGACTGGGTTTCTTTCGAGTTCATATTCTCAGAATTGTACTATTTTGTACGTATAAGTTACATAGACCAATATAAAAGTATTTTTACTTGTATTACGGCTTCAGTGATGTATATATATGGCGTACTTGTGCATATTATGAAGAACACAACTTTTCGAACTTTTTGAATCGTTATATCTCAGAAAGGGTGACTCTTAGGAAAAAAAGGTGTGAGAACAAGTTTTATAGATAATTGCATGTTCTACAATGTTTGTCTGACCTATTTTTATGATACAACTTACCGCTTGACTGAAAAATGCAAAAAACCCATATTTGCGAAATTTGACCTCGAATAAATTTTATTGCAGTTGTGGGATTGATGGGGACTTTTCACATTTTTTTTATAATGGTGTTCCCAACATTCGTACCAATTTTTAGCTCTATGCGAATTTTTGTAAGCTTACCCCTATTTTTTGAGCTAACTTGACCGGATTATTAATACGGAGAACGACAAGCGGATTTAGTTACGCCAAACGACATTTTGAAAGGCTGCCAAACAACAATAAAAAAAAACCAACTTACACTACAGTACGCCCCAAAACACTAAAATGCATCACGCCACAATTAATTAAAACAGCAAACACACAAAAACGGCCAACCGTGGACACGTACACTCAGGACTCACCATAAGAAATCTACACGGCCCTGAAGACGATCGCTCAACTACACATCGCAGTGAGCGAGGTCAGTAACGAGGAGTATAAGTCGAGAAGCAAAGCCTCCTACGACAAAGGCAGGGCAGGCCAACATAATGTGAACAACGCTCATGACCATGGAGAGGGGGAACCAAGGAACATAGGACACAGAGAGGAAACAGAAGAAGGAAGCCAAGCACGCACCCAAGCTCGCCGGAGAACACATGCTGGCGGAGTTAGACACGGCTCGGGTGACACAGGGGAACAAGACAAACAAGGTACGATGGAGGGGATAGAGCTACATTTCTAAAGAGAATGGAGACACACATGCGCTTACAAACATTTTAATGTTGAAAGGCCTGGCAATAAAAATAAGGTAGAAAATTTCAATTACGCTGCACATAAGGTTTCAACTGGCTCACATTAGCTTTACAAAATTTAAAGGCAAAACTTGGATGCACTAGCATAACGGTATTCAAACCGAGAAATTCCTGAATCTTAAAAGGCCTTGAAAATATAAGAATCAACTTGCCACCCAGATACCAGCTCAGATCTGCCAATATTTAAATTTGGCAAATGACCAGGTCACCTGATTGAAATGGAACTGGAACTGTAGCCTGGTCCATCTTAGCAGTAACATCACAGTTCGCTGCATCGAGCCTGGTCCATCTTAGCAGTAACATCACAGTTCGCTGCCTCGAGCCTGCGGAAGACCTCTCCCAGCAGACACTCACTATCAGTATCACTGTTGGAAGGGGTAGGGGGATGGAGGTAAGTTCTATATGTTAAAGAGATGATGGTCAAAATGAAGACCAAGGAAGGGGAGAAATGGAGGGACCCCTGTAGAATCGTTCAGAGCACTGTTAAATCCCACATTGATATTATATTAATCGTTATCACAGTTCGCCTGCTCTTTATTACAAAATATCATTAGACAATCCTTCAAAATGTTATTAGACCTCTCCACCTGGTTACCCTTCAGATAATATTGGTTAGACGTGAAATTTTTCATAGCCCNCCTTCAAAATGTTATTAGACCTCTCCACCTGGTTACCCTTCAGATAATATTGGTTAGACGTGAAATTTTTCATAGCCCACCAGAAACACATATGTTTAATGACATTTGACTGAAAGTAACATGCGTTAACCGTAACCATTTCAGTTGGTGCACTAAAAACTTCCCCAACTTGATCTGGCAATGACTTAACAATACTGGATGCTCTCATATTACGAAATGACGAAAGGATAACAAACTTTGTTAACTTATCTAACAAAATCAAGGAAATAAATATTCCCCTTCTACTGAATGAGCCGCCCAAAAAAAAGTCTAAATGTACTAACAAGGCCCTTGAGAAACCTGTATTACTGAGTGACCTGTTGGGCCTACTTATACCATTGGCATTAATAACCAGACCTCATACGCTGACACATCTCCCTTTAAGGTTGGTTGAGGAAAAGGTAAGGCTATTTTCTGAAAGAATTTACTAACTCGTAAATGTCAACCAAACACAGAATCATGAAAATAATCGCAAGGACTTGGCAACAACAATTTTCTTAGCACAATCTTTTTTTCCAGTAAAATACAAAACAACGTTACTCCCCATATACGGGAGCGTCACACTATTCTGCAAATCTGCCTTCACTTGCGCACACCCTGTATCTTAGGTCTGAGCCTCCCGGAGTTGGAAAAAGCACTCTCGAAACCCTTGGATAATATTTGAAACCGCCTCCTTGGCACCTTCATCCTCCACTTCAAAATCCTCAGAACCGTAAATACGGGAGGGTGCGCGGGTCACCTGATTGTCGGCGCCACGTACATGGAACATCTTAAAGCTGAAGCGAGAAAGTCTCAGAATCCAACGCCCCAATTTTCCTAACTGGTGCGGATGATTAAGCAGCTAACTCAAGACTTGGTTGTCAGTAGATGCTCTATCGCTTTAATCATGTTAGACGTATGGGGCGAATTTTTCCAATCCGAAGACACAGGCCAACGTCTCCTTCTCGTAAATGCCCAACTTCCGCTCGGGTTCCGTTAAACTGCGGCTTTTCAAAAACCACCGGAGCTAAACCCGACTCAGTCCTCGGACTCAATAAGGCGGAAGAAGAGACGTCCACTTGAACCACAAAGCGACGCGCAAAATCCGGGAGAAGACAGCTTCTGCTTTAGCACCGGAAATGCGTATTCCTGCTCGGGACTCCGGGCAAACTCTGCTCCCTTGTTTGTTTAAGCCATTCCGTGGCGCTGCTGTTTCCTACAAATGCACAATACAGCGTGACTAGTATCCTAAAGCAAATGGGACAAGTGCGAACCCATTTCATCACTTTACACAATTTTTCTTCAAATTATTAATCAAAAACCAATTGAAATCTAAATTCCGAAATAACGTGGTCCAACACAGTAGGCAGATGGGACCACTAGGTAGAGTGCGCAACGAGCCAGTGGCGCAACAAAATAAATAACCTTTCTTTGTTGTCACACATAACAATTATTGTTTTGCTCTGAATGGCGTTTCTATAGAAACAAACAAACGGAAGGCCGGTGTTAAATTTCAGTTTCACACTGTAGCACGAAAATTTACAGCGTGAGGAACCTTAAACAATTCCCTAGCCGAAGGATACTATTACTGTTTAGCAAGTGACTGCTGGAGAGGTGAGTGGACCACTGTGTCGATATAGTTTGTTCGCGGTATCTTCACACTTTTGGAGTAAAACCTTTGGGAAATCACCTCATGTGTGACATATTTGATTGCTTTTTAAATTTTCTCTGTATTGCAAGCATTTTATAATTTTTTTGGCATAAAATTAACTTCTTTTTTATTCAATTAAAATTTTTGTCATATTTTATTTATACTTTATATTTTCATTTGTAATGAATGGGAATAAAACCAGGGATCAAATAGGCGTGCTGGTAATACCTATAAAGAAATAGTTCTAATGCTCAATATTATATGACGGAGTGCGCATGAATGAAGTGCGCTGTCCCTGTTTGCATGCGGCGGAAGAATATAGCCTGAAGATATAAGTTTAGCGGGGTTCGAGAAACATGTGAAATAACCGCGAATGGAATACATATGCTGGCACTCTGTAGGTACTGAATATAGTGGCTTGGTTTTTCATCTGACGTGATTCAAGCGACAGCAACTTGCGGAGGGAGTTGCGCAGTGGTAACAAAATGGATTGGAATTCTGGCGCAACCGTGTTTGCTTCCCAATCCNAGTTGCGCAGTGGTAACAAAATGGATTGGAATTCTGGCGCAACCGTGTTTGCTTCCCAATCCTATGAACATCATTTAAACTTTATGGTTTTTCAGAATGACTCCAGATAAATACTGAAATTGTTTGATGTAGGCCTACGTGCATTAGCCGATTCGATTCACTTTCCTTACTATCCGAGAACCTGGTTCTGCCTGTGATAGTCCCACCGTAAATGAGTAGTAACTGGCCGTTCCACATTATAAAATAATATTTATTTAATTCAGTTTCTTGAATTTAATTTGTTGCACTAAAAATCACTTCATTTACCTTTTAATGAATTGCATTCAATAAGCTTTCTAGTCTACACATAAAAATTTATGACAAACTTTTTAATGAATCCACTTTAAAAAATTACAAAAGTAAATTTTTAGAAGTATCTATGACTCTTGCGCAACACGAAAATAATTTGTTAAACCACATCAAATTTTCTTCATAATATTGTATATTTTCTTTTTCAAAAATATGCTTCGTTATTTTGTAACAATTTAAATGTGTGAATACAACTCTTTTATTATAAGATTACTTCCATTAATATCGCCAGAAAATCTATGATAAGCGATTAAAATTTTTGATTCAAGAAAATAAGATTTAATGTCTTTCTGTCATTACATATGTCTTAAAATTTCTAAAGTGAAAGCCTTTTGTCTGACAGTTTTAATAACAAAATTATTTCTACGTCTCTTTTGCTATTCATTTTACTTTATATACGTTGTTCGGAAATTCACCCGCAATATTTTGAGAGAAGATTCCTTGTGAGAAATGAGGAGACTTGTGTATTGCAACTCATATCCTCGCACAACTCCTAAGGGAGATAAACGCCCTCGAAAATCGCGTTTGTAATACGTATTTTTGCAACATTTAGAATACGTAAGTGAATTTAACCAAAGTTTTTCGAACAATATTTAGTATAAGCGAGATCTTCAACATATGAAAAAACCAGTGCTAAGACAATCCACCTACATACAAATAATTGGGGTGACCAACTTCTAATTACATACAACTGTTTTGACATCATGAGATGTGGGATTTTGATACAGTCATCTTAACCAGTACGTCCTACTTAACAAAAGGTCCTGTTATTGCTAGTGCCCAGGACCCACCGTGTCCTTTGGAAACGCACACTAAGATGTCAGCGCGACGTTACAACGCCTGGTATGCAGGCAATACCTGTACAACCTTCGTGACATTACACGTGTGCTTGACGCCATAGCTTGACGTAATAGCTGTATTACTGCAGGTTTACGACTTGTAGGTGCGTGNACATTACACGTGTGCTTGACGCCATAGCTTGACGTAATAGCTGTATTACTGCAGGTTTACGACTTGTAGGTGCGTGGTGTCTACAGCAAGTGCTCTAAGTGTCCGCCATGTGCAAAGGGCACAGCGTCGTATCGTAGATAGGCGCGCAGCGACCGACGTAAGAGTACTATCCCCTCCGTCGCCTATGGCGATCACAATCCGCCCAGTGAGGTCCTCCACAGTGGCTACAGGACCTGCACGGCCAATCCACCTTGAGTATCAAGTATTGCCTACGTGCCAGGTATTGTAACGTCGCCGCTGACATCTTTGCCCCACAGGCAGGAATATACCCGCCAGGAACAGAACTCGCGTCGTCTGCTATGAAGGCGGCGCGCATGCCACGCGAGTACCGATACATCGATAGCGAAATATATATTTCTGAAATATCGCAACATCAGTATGGTCCTAGATTGTATGGAGAAATTAATATATCGCCATCGATTTTCAATACTCTCTGGGAGTATTGAAACGATATTGACAAGTGCATAGGCGCCGGGTTTCGTTAATTATTTGGCGGAGTGGAGGGGGTAGAGGGAAAATACATTGGTTTCGATGTAATGCCAAATATATAAAACCCCGGTCCGAAAAAGCCTCCGTCGAAAGTTAGAGCCAAACAAGTGCTGGGTTGCTAATTGCAGTGGAATACAACAACATACAGGACATTGTGAACTAAGTTAACTGGTTGACGAATACTTGTGTTCACAAGCTAGCGCCAAAATGCGCGACTTCAGTTGACCGACTTAGGTGGAAACTTTGAAACTGTGGTGTTGCTGTAGCTGTCAGGAACAGATACGGAATTTACATAGTCTACTGTTTGTATGCAGGGACGAATATTTCTCGGTTTGTCAGTGCCGTTGTAGTAATACTGGAAATAAATATTCGTTTCTGACCTCAGGTTCGTAACTCATTTCGCGAAATAAATAATTAATAAAATATGCCCAACTAAAAAGCCATAAAAGCCCCAAACATTCAACTGATCGAAAATAAACAGGAGCACAGCAACAAATAAAAAACAACTTTTGCCGTTACCAACCGTGTAACCCCCCCTCCTGACTAGTGTAGCCAAATACGGCAAACAACGGCAAACTGTTTACAGAGCGTTTACAAACAGCAGAGTTACCACGAGCATCTAACCACTGAGTTAACGGAATCTGCTACCGATTCAACCGCGAAAGTTCACCTAGTGAGGTCGAGTGTGTTTGTACAGCAATTTTTTTCTTTGGATAAAATAGTTCCGTGGACTATTTTATCAACAAAATTGGTTATTCATTTTTGTTATTCGCGTTTTACGTGTTTCGTCATCTTATAAGTTCAGATATTACCAAATCACCGCCGTATTAGATATGCAAACTTGAAACATTTAGGCACGCATACTGATGAAGTTTTTGTAATAAAGAAATTTGTGTCACACTCGTAATAACGAATTAAGAATTTCGGGAATATTTTAATATTAAATTAGGTCATTTTGAACGAAAAATGGCAGCACTGAATGGTGAAAAGTTTATCTTCATGATGTTTCAACCGCTGAAACATAATGGAATGCTAAACCAAAATGACAAAAGAATGAGAAGCGATCTCAAACATCGCAATAACCATCAGGATGTTTATAATTAGACGTACATGAACTTCACTCGTTCATTTGCCAGACTTCCTACAGTTCTCACTCCTTTACATGCTCTGGCCAAAGGTGTTTGTTCATTTGCTGGTGGGGCCACGGTGTTAAAGTGGTTAGACTATTCGCCGCATGTGGGAATCGTGCCGGACGATGACGTTCGTCGGCGGGTTTTCTCGGGGATCTCCCGTTTTTCCGCCCTTGCATTGCGGCGCTGCTCCATACTCACCTCGCGCCACCATCATCGACTCTCAAGATCTTGATGTAAAAGCCGCCGAAATCACTCACTCACTCATTAGTCAGTGCGCACATGTGGGAGGCGATCTTTACTCAACTTAGTAGCACGTGATACGGAAATATTAGGCCACCCATATTACTGTTATGAATGTGGAAGGGCTTAACGTTGGTTTTTTTATATGTTGAAGATCTCGATAACATGGAACATTTTCCAGATATTTGTAGTTTAATTCCACACCGTTTATGATATTTAGCGAAAATTCAATTTCTAAATTAAATTTTCAAGAGCGTATATCTCCCTTAGGGAATTGAGCTAAGCTGTAAGTTATTTTGCAAATCTCTTACTAATTTTCCGTAAGGAATCTTTTTTTCGAGAAATATTTCGGGTAAGTTTCCGAACAGCCTGTGTATGGCTATTTATGACTGGCTAAATTGTTGAACAGGGCGTCTCAGAACACCGTGGTACAATTCAAAAAGGAACTCTATATAATACAAAGCGTTTCAGTAAAAGCGTGCAAAATGGCTCTGGGAACATGGGCCTCACAACGGAACGTCTTGTAGTTCGCAACGTGTGGTCCGCGAGCCAATGCTGGCCGAACACAAACTCTCCTACAGCGATTGTTACGTTTCGGAGACATAACGAAACACAAAGCGAATGTAGTGATCACGAAATCCATTGCACTATGCGTTTTGTTAAACCTCATAGCATATCGAAATTTTCTGACGTCACACAACAAACGAATACACTAAAAATCGTTTTGTAAATTTTATTAGTAATTGTGTCTCGGCCGCCATGAACAGCTACCCAAATTTAATAGATTTAATTTTAAAATGCAATTTAATTAGCGTGTGCGACAATGTCGTAAACTATTAATATTTCTGGTTTATTGATGTACAATTCAGCCAGCGTCACAGCTGTTGGCAAGAAAGTAAGCGCCCACGTGACATGTATTGACAGTAAATGTCAACTCGTACTGCCAACAACCGCCCAACATAACCTACGAATATTGCTGCATCTATACAAGTATATATTGCTGGCGAATGATTGTAAGTGTTTTATATCATACTAGAGTGTATTATGTTTGTTACTTGGTCAATTATCTTAAAACTAATTTCGTGCTCTTCGCGGACACAATAGCAGCGATGTTAGCCGCACTGCTCAGCACGTGGGTTCGTACTCACATCTCGATATTTCCACCGTCAAACTGCGACATCTGCGTTGCGATAACGAAACACGAGATGTCCACACTCAGCTCGCTTCGCAGTGCGCCACGCACCGACAAGATCGTTCCTCAGCGAACTGAATCTCGTAACACGCGATGTTGGCAAACAGCCCGCGGCTAAAGGAGATACGGGGGTCAGCATGTGGCATCGTCCACAAGGTGACACTATCATCCCTGCGTCGCCACAGTGCGTGCGTGTAAAGGCTTCTCCCGGTAAAGTGAGCGCTTTATATCAACCCTTGGGAAATGTCACTGTCCCCACCCGCATATATTTTTAACGGGCACACGTAGTGGCATGCGCCCTGTAAAGTTGGTAACGATGGAGGGAAAGTAGTTCCATTTTCTAAACTTGAATTAAAGGTATTCGGTAAACATCTGTCAATACCAGGAATATGTTTTTCTTTCCGATTTGTTTTTATTCGTAAAAATGTATGGATTAAATGTATGGTTTTGAAATGTTTACTTTTATAAAAAAAATAACCGTTTCCCTTTATTGGTGGGAGAATAAAGTTATCAGGTCCACGGCAATGTCGATTTTACATATGATGGAAGGATACACAATGTAGACACACAATGTAGATCTTAAGCAGGGCTTTCAGTAGTGCTCATTTTATCGTTAATAACTTAATCAACGACAGACACAACAGGCGTGGGATATTTGAACGGGAGTGGCAGAATCTCTCACGCCGTTGTCATGCTTTCGTAATGGTTGGTGTCTGTCACTTTGAGCAACTCCTGTTAGGTACTATCTGACACGTTGACACCTGTCCATCAATGGAATGGTCCTGTACAGTACTACCCGGCAATAGAGTAAACACTCAATGTCAATAATACACATAAATAATCCGGTCACCTGTATTCGTGTTAGACGTGTTTACGCCCATACCCTCCTTTAGCTGGCTTCGCAGACCACACGTACCCAGTCTCAAAAACTACGTGGTGCCGCCCTTAATACCAGCTTCATTTTTGCACGTTTTTACTGAAACAACATGTATGTGCTAGAAGTCTGGTTTACCATCGAAAGAATTTACGAAATTCGCGTTCCTCTGCCAATAGTTTCCAATGGAATTATTAAAAATGTGNCTGGTTTACCATCGAAAGAATTTACGAAATTCGCGTTCCTCTGCCAATAGTTTCCAATGGAATTATTAAAAATGTGGTTCCCCCTGGTTTTCAGCTGTCTTGCACTTTACGCCCCTTCTACGATGACACGAATGCCTAAGAAAACCGACACGGAACACGTAAACGGAATGAGCGGACGGATGGTTACGAANCTTCTACGATGACACGAATGCCTAAGAAAACCGACACGGAACACGTAAACGGAATGAGCGGACGGATGGTTACGAATTTCAGCTATTTTACAATACAAAGACACTAACAATCCTGCAACCTTCAAAATAACAAATACTCAGCTGTTGATAATTAAGGTATACTAGTTTTTAAATGTCCACATGATTTTTCATATTTTATAGTGTAACATTAAATTTTTTTTTAAATTGATGTATTTTAGGTTTTTTTCCTTATCATTAAGACTATAATATGAATGTTTTCTTTAAATTAATAATGAAATAATGAAATATTGAGTAAATACTATTGCTGAGCCACGTGCCCGTTTTTATTAAAATAATACTTTTAGTCACGACAAACTCACACTCTTTTTGCGTGTATATCATAATGACAACGTAAACGAATATCAACCAATCAAACACTCGATTCCTATTAGCCACACGGATTCACCGACACGGGATAGTTGGAAGTTGGCCGGCTTTCTTACGAGTATCCGTACGTTATCCGCGTCTGCATGTTATAGACTGAACACGGAGTGCGTTACGTGTTCCACTCTGTAACACGTATCCGCACCAGTGTCATTGTAGACTGAACACGGAGTGCGTTACGTGTTCCGCTCCGTAACACGTATCCGCACACGGGTCATTGTAGACTGAACACGGAGTGCGTTACGTGTTCCGCTCCGTAACACGTATCCGCACACGGGTCATTGTAGACTGAACACGGAGTGCGTTACGTGTTCCGCTCCGTAACACGTATCCGCACACGGGTCATTGTAGACTGAACACGGAGTGCGTTACGTGTTCCGCTCCGTAACACGTATCCGCACACGGGTCATTGTAGACTGAACACGGAGTGCGTTACGTGTTCCGCTCCGTAACACGTATCCGCACACGGGTCATTGTAGACTGAACACGGAGTGCGTTACGTGTTCCGCTCCGTAACACGTATCCGCACACGGGTCATTGTAGACTGAACACGGAGTGCGTTACGTGTTCCGCTCCGTAACACGTATCCGCACACGGGTCATTGTAGACTGAACACGGAGTGCGTTACGTGTTCCGCTCCGTAACACGTATCCGCACACGGGTCATTGTAGACTGAACACGGAGTGCGTTACGTGTTCCGCTCCGTAACACGTATCCGCACACGGGTCATTGTAGACTGAACACGGAGTGCGTTACGTGTTCCGCTCCGTAACACGTATCCGCACCCGGGTCATTGTAGACTGAACACGGAGTGCGTTACGTGTTCCGCTCCGTAACACGTATCCGCACCCGGGTCATTGTAGACTGAACACGGAGTGCGTTACGTGTTCCGCTCCGTAACACGTATCCGCACCCGGGTCATTGTAGACTGAACACGGAGTGCGTTACGTGTTCCGCTCCGTAACACGTATCCGCACCCGGGTCATTGTAGACTGAACACGGAGTGCGTTACGTGTTCCGCTCCGTAACACGTATCCGCACCCGGGTCATTGTAGACTGAACACGGAGTGCGTTACGTGTTCCGCTCCGTAACACGTATCCGCACCCGTGTCATTGTAGACTGAACACGGAGTGCGTTACGTGTTCTGCTCCGTAACACATATCCGCACCCGTGTCATTGTAGACTGAACACGGAGTGCGTTACGTGTTCCGCTCCGTAACACGTATCAGCACCCGGGTCATTGTAGAACAAGCTTTACTGGTTTAGAGTGCAGTAACTGGTCCTGACTGTGTTCCAGAGGCTTGTCGCCATGACATAAGAGACTGCAAGAGCTGCAACCATTAACCCTACAGTACGCAGGCAACTGTTCTGGGATATCGACGGAGAGGTTTGTACAAGCACATATCCTCCAGTAGTAACTGCGTAGTGTCGTGAGTGGGACAACGCCCTTGTGTTCGTCTGCTGTCTGGAATGTTCTCAAGTTTTGGTGTTGTTTGAGATTTCTGAATATTTGTTTTAATGATTTAAATTTGCGAGCTAGTAATATTTTTGATGTTTGCGGTAGGCCATTTAGCTGTTTGCCAAAGAAATATATTTTTTTTATTGGTATGTATTAAACTTAAGACTTCTTCATCTATTCCTAATAATTAAAAGTAAGTGTTCATCATAACCAGATTAGTTATGAATGTACAGAGTTATTCATCTAAGATGTTCACCCTCAATATTTTTTAACCTCTAAAGGTATCGAAACCTAGATTTCGAATTCGTAAATGGCACTAGGGGCTCATAAAAAACCGTCTATGTATGTTCCGGGATGTAAATAAGTACCAAATTATCGATATCCACTTTGGTTTTTTAAATGGGAAAATACCCATTTCTCCTAGTAGCATAACATGTTATTAAGCTGCGAGTTCAGTGATGTGATTATTTTGAAAATCAGATAAGCATTTTTGATAAATAAGGTGGTGTTCATATGTGTATGCATTTGACTGTATGTGTGGCGGCGTAGGTTGTGTAATACACTGGGATGTCCAGCGGAGTGATCCTACACAGGTGACACACGCACTAATGCCGTTGACACGCCCTAGTGATACAGTGACACAGGTATCGTACACATGCGAAAGGTTGTTTGGTGGCAGTATGGTTGATGTTATAGACAAATAAAACAAGTGTTTAATTTTATGTTCATAGCTTGATTGCAATTGGTTCACCCAGCAATCGTGTCTGTTTCACAGTCAACACCAATGCAACATCTCCCTGCGGAAGACACAACCTACCCTGCCATAGCTACAGTAAAATGCATGTAAACACAACCTACACCTCAAAAACTGCTCATCTGATTTTCAATATAATCAAAGTCTCTATACCGGGAGCCCCGCAGTGTGGTTTACGAATTCAAGGATTTTAGTTTTTGTTATTTTCCTAATTTTTCATAGAATTTGAATTGTGAACCAGCTTTTACAACTATTGTCTACTAATATAACATTTCAATATGGTAGAAGTCAGTGAAAGAACTTCTGTGTTCCAAGCAAGCAAAGAACTGAGAAGTCTAGGCTGATGTCAGAATATTTAGCCAAACTCGCGGTCCTCTGTAAATGAGCTCTGAGAAGCCTACCACTTCCACGAAATGCATTGTACACTCTGGAAAACACACCACGGTCTGGAACTAGGCACGTAGGGGTGCGCTGATGGTGCTTTTAAACATCAGAAAGACTATTACAATCGCAGAAGCCATGGACATACAGCATATCTGCGAATGTATTTCGCGTGCGAATAAATGTATGGCAATTTAAGCGCTTTATTTTACATTCAAGAAGCAGGACTATTACTTCTTGTTAAGTGTCGTTCTAAATGTATTGAAAAGCAAGACGACCGCAACGCACAAATAGAACAAAACACCAACTTGTGCTTTAAGGTATATAATGCTACCTTAACAATTACTAACACAAACAATAGAATCGTCAGAAGGACGTTACACTTCTCTACCAGTAATGTAATCTATCGGGGACTGTACTGAAAGCTGCTGTTCTATACGCAAAAACCCAGAGTTTCGACCTACTCACCTCTGATAATCTCTCTTGACGTATACGACTCGTAGGCGGCTCCTCTCCGCCAGGGAGCTACACTCGTAGTTGCGATGTGGACGTTCTCGTCGAGCTGCGCGAACTGACTACTTACGTCACTGGCCTCGTGGCATCTGCTCTAATACAGGCCGTATATAAACTATTGTAAGGAATGTCGGGAAGTGATTCTTGGAATTAAAGCAAGTAAACACGTTCCCATGAACACGCGTCCTACAACGTGTTGTTTACAGGACGTGCATTGGCCGCATCGTGCGGCAATGCGTGCGTGGCAACGACTCATCGTGGACTGGCGAAGTCACTGCAATACACCTGGCTCATATTGAGCAGCTGCACACGCGTTATTGTAAGCTGTTCCAGGTCGTCGTCGTCGACGTCAACATGCGTAGCTTGAGCAGCCCTTGCCATGGTCACCACAGGCCTTAGTACTCTTGTGTCGTAATGCATTCGTGGGCTGGTGCATTTGTCTCCAAACCAAATAACGTAACACAGTAAGTGGCGGTGGTGATACACGTCACTACAACTCAACCTGTAACTCAACAACAACACTATTTAGGGCATATGTTGGCAGGACCATTTTTTCTTGTTTTGATCCCAGGAATCACCTCCCAATGTCTGTCACAATAGTTTAGATACATCTGTATACCTAACGGCTGCCCACGATTGTCTAATTAGTTCTGGCGATGCTTTCTTCCTGTTTCAATGCACTGTGCCAAGTTACAGTGGCCATAATCTTCCTGCATTGTACAACATACAGCCAAAACCTGACAACCAAACCTCGCAGCGCAGTGGAAAGGATGTAATACACGCCGCATGGCAGAAAAGACTGACGTAATGAGGGCTGGATTCAACGGGAAGTATTTTTGTACCAAATTAAAAACACGTGTACGTTAAAGTATATCTACACTGGAAAACGTTTTGGATAGGAACCATATGTAAATGATCTTTTTTGTTGAACGTTTCATCTCTGTTCACCTCCCAGAATATTGGTCATTCATCCAGCACCATTTTGTATTTATTAGTTATGCCGCATATGTCGCGAGGTTTTACTCTGTGTCCGAACGGTCCTTAAATAATTCTTTATCTAAGAGAACCTCACAGTACGATTCACAATGAAGTTTACATGTTTCTCATTGTGTTAACTTTGCGTTACCATTATGTTCAGGTGTAGGTCGAACAGCAAAGTTTTCACATTAAGTGAAGCGGAGATAACTTCAGCTTAACATAACGATAATACAGACTTAATAACAATAAAGAGGCGCTTATCCCGCCGACTGCAGCCGTTCAGACCATCAGATAGGCGTCAGTAGCCAGCAAGGTCGGGACGCCGTTCGCCAATCAGCGCCGCCTCGTAACTGACTTGACAACCTATCGCAGCTCGCGGCAGCCAGTCAGACACAAGGCGCGTTCCCAGGCCCTCGCACAGCCAATCAGAGAACGAGTATTCCCACATCAGCAGAATAGCAATGCCATTTGGCCTCTGTCTATTTATTTACTCAGTGGCGATAAAATGGCGTAGCTCAGTCAAACTGAAGAAAGTCATCTTGTCTCTTTCTACCTGCATTCATTTTCAGTCCTACAAATTTCCATCGGAATTGTGTATTGTGTTATGGCATCTGCTGAGATGTTCATACGAGGGCAAATAAATAAGTAAGTAACACTTCCACATTATGGGCATGTATGAAACCACCTATACATAGGCAACACGGCTATGACAACATACGATGTAAGTTCACTTTTCCACATAGTCCCCAAGAGACTGTAAACCTTTCTCGGAACGGTCAACCAACTTTTCGATTCCGGATGCGTAGAGATCTCCTCCAGCGCTATGTAACCACCCGGAGACAGCTGCTTTCACCTCCTTGTCGTTTCAGAATCGTCGTCTACCGAGATCCTTTTTCAGCTTACCGAAAACATGAAAATCGCATGGTGCTACGTCTGGACTGTAAGGAGGATGTTGCCATACCTCCCACTTGAATCGCTGCAGCAGTTCGGACGTTTGGCGGGCCGTGTGAGGTGTTGCGTTATCGTGCAACAAAATCACACCGGCGCTTCCCTTTAATTGCTTTGCGCAACCGGTTCAACGATGAGGAGGTGAAAGCAGCTGTCTCCGGGTGGTTACATAGCGCTGGAAGAGATGTCTACGCATCCGGAATCGAAAAGTTGGTTGACCGTTCCGAGAAAGGTTTACAGTCTCTTGGGGACTATGTGGAAAAGTGAACTTACATTGTATGTTGTCATAGCCGTGTTGCCTATGTATAGGTNCGTATGTTGTCATAGCCGTGTTGCCTATGTAAAGGTGGTCTCATACATGGCCATAACGTGGAAGTGTAACGTATTTATTGATTTGCCCTCGTACATTTGTAGGAGTGCGGCAACAGGGTATGTGCAGGGGTAAATTGTACCCACTCAGATGTCGTGGGTAGGGTACAATATTGCATCCCCCCCAACCCCTCGCTAAAAACATGGGCAAGAATTATTTCAGTGTTATTCTTTTTAGTAGGTTCCTTCAGAAATTGAGGAGCATAACGCAATCTTAAATCCACTAAAATTCAACGACCTGCTGCAATAAAAATTATATTTTTCTTGTCATGTTACCTTAGTATGGCAAAATCCTGATTGTTCGGGCACAGGGCTGTCCTTGTTTCTCCACGCCACTTCTACAGGCCTTAACTGAGTTTCTTAAGTTACAGGAACCTAACTGATTAGTCTTGTCAGTTTAAAAATAATGACTTTTATTTACTAAAAAAAATTAAATGTAACACGCAGAAGAAAATATNTATTAGTCTTGTCAGTTTAAAAATAATGACTTTTATTTACTAAAAAAAATTAAATGTAACACGCAGAAGAAACTATACTTGTTCTAGGTAGGTTCAGAATAGCTAAAAATGTATTTTTGTCCTCATTTCACCAAACGAAGCACTTAAAAATCGCAGACACAGTACATTTCGTGTGACAAAATCTAAGTAATTAGTTAAATCATGTCACAGGTGTATTAAAATATACTGAATAATCAACAACCATGTTGATACATAAATATTATGGTCTCGATATATTAACTACTTTTTCATTATTGTTTCTCATAATAGTTTGTCCTTCAAAGTCAATATCTAAATGACCTATTTCTTGAGGTACACTTTTATAGNATTATTGTTTCTCATAATAGTTTGTCCTTCAAAGTCAATATCTAAATGACCTATTTCTTGAGGTACACTTTTATAGCCACTATATATTTTCTCTTTAATTTTTGGCTATTTTTTGTTTTATTTTGATAAAAATTTAATTTAATATTCTTTTGGTTTGTTACAGTTTACGTATTTACAAATTGATCCTTTATAAGCAATCTCTATATTACCCATTTCTTTTGAATATTATATTACAATTAATGTTTTGGGTTATTTTCTTACCTTATTCACAATAATTTTAGATATTTTAGATTGTATTTATAATTTTATCACTCTAAAAGTATTAAATCAAAATAGTTTCATAAGTATTTTATTATTGTGTTTATATACCTACGTACTTGCGTTTTGTGACATTATCTTATTTGTTTGCAGTATTTTAATATCAGCCATTTAAAATGTTTCTTTTCTTCTTTAGTTTATTATAAAGGAAATACGACCTCATATACTTACTTTTTCACTGTTTATAAATGCACATGCTTATCACTTGTTTTATTATGTAGAGGAAATCAATATCACCCATTTGTCTATCAGATTTACAGGTTTAGTAAAAGCATTTGTCTGTATTTTGCAATNAATCAATATCACCCATTTGTCTATCAGATTTACAGGTTTAGTAAAAGCATTTGTCTGTATTTTGCAATGAGGTATAAATTTAAATGCCATGAAGAACTTTTGTGCATACGTATTTACTGCACTGACAAATACACTTTTTAAAAATGATATTTAAAATGAAAATCACTTTGCCTAAAGTAATTTGGCCTGCTATCCTCATTTCGCAAAAAAAAAAAAAAAAAANATATTTAAAATGAAAATCACTTTGCCTAAAGTAATTTGGCCTGCTATCCTCATTTCGCAAAAAAAAAAAAAAAAAAAAAAAAAAAGGCATGGGCTATGTGAGTTACTTGGTGACATTGATGAAAAGTGATTTGGCGTAAAATGATGTAACGAGAAAAGCCAGCCCGGCTCTAGAACTGAGTTGCATTACATTTGAAATGCACATTCTTTGACAGTTCTATTAGANACGAGAAAAGCCAGCCCGGCTCTAGAACTGAGTTGCATTACATTTGAAATGCACATTCTTTGACAGTTCTATTAGATGGGTCCCCAGTTGGTTTACCTACGAAAAAGAAACATGTCCGAGACGAGGACCAGATAGTACTTTCGAGACATCTCNTGGGTCCCCAGTTGGTTTACCTACGAAAAAGAAACATGTCCGAGACGAGGACCAGATAGTACTTTCGAGACATCTCACATGGTACAAATATCAGTTCTGAGTCCTCCAACATCGTTCCTTTTTTCAGACTGTTGTATCTTAAAATATACTACCCCGTCACTAGCAACAGTGCAAAATGAGCATGTATCAAACATTGCTACAGACTTTCCACCAATGGGGGGATAAGGTCCCCGCTGAAAGTCCCATATGCACATCCAGTACGACGACAAATGCACGCCAGTTCACAGCCTTGGGGGAAGCTACTATGGCTGTGCGGTACAGTGTTGCCATTATGCTCCCTCGCTTCTCAGCCTCAGATGCGAAAATATATCCAGGGAGGGTGAGGAAGTGAGTAATGTTCAGCAAATATTTCTAAAGACCCCGGGGTTGACTGCTGTATTTGACTTTAGTGTGACATGTGTTGAATTGCCTGGCTAAGGTCATCGCGAGAGGGAGGAACACAGTAGTCTGCTTCACGATATTTGTTCACGTATTCTTACCTCTAACAAACCAGCAGAAATATAAAATGTGTTGTCTTATTTCACACAATTTACTTAATTCTAATAATATTAATGTCCGTTGTCATGTGTGGTTTTGCTGTTCGTGTTAACTCTTATTGGGGACAACAGGTAGTTCTTAAAGTCATCAGTTTCCATGTGACAGTTTGTGTGTGTATCTTTCAAACTGTCTACGTGACCTCGCTGTTGGTGCATCGATAAAAAATGAGTGATGGCTGGGGAAGAGNGTGTGTATCTTTCAAACTGTCTACGTGACCTCGCTGTTGGTGCATCGATAAAAAATGAGTGATGGCTGGGGAAGAGGCTTTTGAAAAATATCACTACCCATGAATATAAGCTATATGTGTGTGATCCGAGAGGGTTATGTTGAGAGCGAATTTAAAAACATTTCAGGCAGCATGACATTGTAATAATAATTTAATATGCAAGTTTACATCTAGTGAAGTCAGTGTTTGTTTTATACACACAAGAGCTCTAATATGCATTTATTAACACACTTATTTTCCAAAAAAAAATATTTCATGGTTTCCACTTGGGTGACGCATGAATAAAATGTGATGGTTATCTGCAACGTTAATCCTTCTTATTTTCCTTAATATGTTTTACTCTTCTTTTTATCTAGGATTTTCACCCTTTCAAAAGTGCACAATTATCTGTCAACAGCCCACACAGTTCATTCATTGTTCCTGCCAACTTTTCTGAAGCCCTGCTAAAATCTTTAATTTGGGATGTTCCTTCGCCTCATGGAAACAAAGCTTAACTTAGCCTAGAAAATTCCACCAATGAGACAAAACCTTGTAATTGTGCCCATGCTGTATAATAATATTTAGCATGTACCAGGTATTACCATCACACCCAATATTCACGAAACAACAAAATATGCCATGCATGGAATGATTTTTCAAATGTTTGATTCAAAAAGAGGGAAGATACTGCGAATAGAGTAGCGTTTGCTTCAGCGGTGGAGACAGTTGCGATGTGGGCAGGTGCGGCAGTGTGAGTGTGACATGTTGTCAGACTCAGCAAGACCAGCCACCCCCGGAGGAGCAGTGGACACCATTGCTGCCGGTCCCAGACACTCCAGCAACCCCTAGGGCTACACGGGGTGCCAGCGAGCCGCCGGCGAGGGGGGTAGACCCATGCCCAGACAGAGGACCCCCACATATCTGGAGGAAGTTTGTGCCCAAGATGTACTCCTTCAAGTTACCACCCTGGGGGAGGGGCGAGGAGTGGGAGGTGCGCTACACCCGCATGCCGCCCTCCTGGGCCCTACTGGACCAACTGCTCGGCGTCATTTGCAACGTGGGCTGCAAGGTGCCAACAGGTCAGTACCTCGCTTCGTGCACAAGCGTGAAAAGAGAGTTGTAAAGCCTGGATCACATGTAAGTCAATCACGCAGAACAGACAGAGCGGAAAGAAGGAACATTCAATCGGAACTTACCCTCTTTTACCGAACGAGCGTTGCCAAAAAATTGAATTAAAGCCGAAATGTATGCTCGCAGAAAGAACAGACTTCACTCTCATCTCCCAGAATTCTATTGTTTTGCGAGTTTTGTACCACCAATAACTTGCATTATAGATGTTTATTGGTGTAATAATATATAATGGTTATGTACGTTTACATACGAACCATGCTCGGAAGACCAGTAACTGCTATCAGGTACACATACGTGGGAGCTGACCACATGTTAATGGAATTATTTGTTTCGTGGAATCACATCATCTCGACTCGACCATCCGTCACACACTTAGATACCGTAAACACATTTTGCCTCTCTGCTGTTCACCAACACCAAAAAAAAATCCCAGACATACCACCCACCGATATGTGTAGTCATTTTATACACATGCACAGCTCACAATTACAATNTGCTATCAGGTACACATACGTGGGAGCTGACCACATGTTAATGGAATTATTTGTTTCGTGGAATCACATCATCTCGACTCGACCATCCGTCACACACTTAGATACCGTAAACACATTTTGCCTCTCTGCTGTTCACCAACACCAAAAAAAAAAAAATCCCAGACATACCACCTACCGATATGTGTAGTCATTTTATACACATGCACAGCTCACAATTACAATCACTGAGAAGGAAAGATCAAAACTTCTCAACTTACCCCTTCAGTAAGTCATGATTAGTTCAAACAGTGACCACCCTTGTTACACCATCTTTTCCAGGATGTAGAACTGAAATGCTACCCCAGTTCACCTTGNGACCATCCGTCACACACTTAGATACCGTAAACACATTTTGCCTCTCTGCTGTTCACCAACACCAAAAAAAAAAAAAAATCCCAGACATACCATCCACCGATATGTGTAGTCATTTTATACACATGCACAGCCCATAATTACAATCACTGAGAAGGAAAGATCAAAACTTCTCAACTTACCCCTTCAGTAAGTCATGATTTGTTCAAACAGTGACCACCCTTGTTACACCATCTTTTCCAGGATGTAGAACTGAAATGCTACCCCAGTTCACCTTGAGGTGGTAGGCTGACATCATTTATAACCACCATGAGTCCTTTTTTCACACCGGGCAACAGTAAAATCATTTTTAGTCGCTGTTGCAAGGTGTTGATGTATTATTGCGTCTACCATTTCCAAAGGTGCTACATAGCCTGTTTTGATGAGCTGCCACCAACTAAGCTAGTTGACAGTTGCAGGAGTAGGATCTTCTCTGGGTGGTGCAGTCATAGGTGCACCGGTGAGCACTTGATAGCACAAAGTCCTCTCCACTTGACTCTTGGCTGCTTTGATGCCAACATTTCAGATCCTCCCAATGTGAGGGGCTGATGGTGGGTTAATGGCTATGTCATGGCTCTCTTTGTCAAGCCATCCAAAATGTCTGATAGAATCATCTCTACGCTGTACCAGAGTATAGAGATCTCCAAAATAAGACATCGGCAAAATAATTGTTATAATTACTGTACACATGAGCACACAGACTAAGGCGAGCCACAAATATGTCAAAGGCAACCAAGTATGCATTTGCACGCTAGTCAAATACCACTTCTAAATGAACTGCCATAGTTGTTAGGCACACAAATACTTAAATATGCTTTGTGCATCCTTGCACATTTGAAACTGTATTTTATTATAATGATATCACCATAGTCCAAACCTGTGTGTGTAGTGTAAATGATCTGTCTTATTGGACCTTGACTCTTGGTAGCTCCCATTACTGACATAGAGATGGGCTCGCTCAAAGGCATGATGCACAATGACAAATATGAGACATTATTGCTCGTCTTAATGACAATATCCAATACTGATGCATTACAATAGCTTGTGTGGCCCATATACTTATTAAATGGTTGGACTTAGGTAGTAAGATTAGGTGTTTGGGATCATATTTTATAGAATAGAGGCGAATTCATCCACCAATATTCAAAATACCTTTGATGTCCAAAATAGTGTTGAACATGTAATGCGAGCAGGGCACTCATATTTACACCTAAAGCTCTGTATTTAAACTTTCACTGTTTCAGTGTGTAATTGTTAAATGCAAAAATTGAGCACAAGGTTGAGCTCCTTCACTGACAGTGCTAACNGTCCAAAATAGTGTTGAACATATAATGCGAGCAGGGCACTCATATTTACACCTAAAGCTCTGTATTTAAACATTCACTGTTTCAGTGTGTAATTGTTAAATGCAAAAATTGAGCACAAGGTTGAGCTCCTTCACTGACAGTGCTAACAATTGTCTCTGATGGACAGCAGACCTAAGATTATTAAGAAATTTTAAAACAAATGCCATGACCTGCTGCAGCATTCACAATGACAAATATTGCTGTATAATTTCTGGAGATATGGTTGCCACTGTTACCATTCTTAATGCATTTAAAGCTTGTTCCTAGTAGAGCCCGACAATGACTCGATGATCTCTACAGTTCTCATACCTCATATCTCAGGAAATTCACGAAGCAGTAAGGACTCATGCTCTCACAACTCATGATGAGTCAATTCAGCTGGTGGCAACCCTCTCGATGCACACACCACTGGATTCAATTTGGATGGCCAGTTACACCAGTGGCTGTGTGATAGATGCTGCTGAATATCGGCCACATGGTNCACACAAGAGCTCTAATATGCATTTATTAACACACTTATTTTCCAAAAAAAAATATTTCATGGTTTCCACTTGGGTAACGCATGAATAAAATGTGATGGTTAACTGCAACGTTAATCCTTCTTATTTTGGAATTATACAAAATGAGAAGAAAAATAGATCCTAAAAGTGGCTTTCAAAAGTGCACAATTATCTGTGAACAGCCCACATAGTTCATTCATTGTTCCTGCCAACTTTTCTGAAGCCCTGCTAAAATCTTTAATTTGGGATGTTCCCTCGCCTCATGGAAACAAAGCTTAACTTAGCCTAGAAAATTCCACCAATGAGACAAAACCTTGTAATTGTGCCCATGCTGTTTAGTTATATTTAGCATGTACCAGGTATTACCATCACACCCAATATTCAAGAAACAACAAAATATGCCATGCATGGGATGATTTTTCAAATGTTTGATTCAAAAATAGGGAAGATACTGCGAATAGAGTAGTGCTTGCTTCAGCGGTGGAGACAGTTGCGATGTGGGCAGGTGCAGCAGTGTGAGTGTGACATGTTGTCTGGCTCAGCAGGCCCAGCCGCCCCCGGAGGAGCAGGGGACACCATTGCAGCCGGTCCCAGACACTCCAGCAACCCCTAGGGCTGCACGGAGTGCCAGCGAGCCGCCGGCGAGGGGGGTAGACCCATGCCCAGACAGAGCACACACACATATCTGGAGGAAGTTTGTGCCCAAGATGTACTCCTTCAAGTTACCACCCCGGGGGAGGGGCGAGGAGTGGGAGGTGCGGTACACCCGCATGCCGCCCTCCTGGGCCCTGCTGGACCAACTGCTCGGCGTCATTTGCNGGTACACCCGCATGACGCCCTCCTGGGCCCTGCTGGACCAACTGCTCGGCGTCATTTGCAACGTGGGCTGCAAGGTGCCAATAGGTCAGTATCTCGCTTCGTGCACAAGCGTGAAAAGAGAGTTGTAAAGCCTGGTTCAAATGTATGTCAGTCACGCAGAACAGACAGAGCGGAACGAAGGAACATTCAATCGGAACTTTCCCTCTTTTACCGAACGAGCGTTCCCATTAAATTGAATTAATGCCGAAATGAATGCTCGCAGAAAGAACAGACTTCACCTTCATCTCCCAGAATTATATTGTTTTGCGAGTTTTGTCCCAATAATAACATGTATTATAGAAGTTTATTGGTGTAACAATATATAATGGTTATGTATGTTTACGTACGAACCATGCTCGGAAGACCAGTAACTGGTATCAGGTACACAAACATGGGAGCTGACCACATGTTCATGGAATTATTTGTTTCATGGAATCACATCATCTCGACTCGACCATCCGTCACACACTTAGATACCATACACATATTTTGCCCCTCTGCTTTTCACCAACACCAAAAAAAAAATCAAAAACATACTACCTACTAATATGTGTAGTCATTTTATGCATATGTATAGCTCACAATTACAATCACTGAGAAGGAAAGGGCAAAACTTCTCAACTTACCACTTCAGTAAGTCATGATTTGTTCAAACAGTGACCACCCTTGTTACACTATCTTTTCCAGGATGTAGAACTGNCCACCCTTGTTACACTATCTTTTCCAGGATGTAGAACTGAAATGCTACCCCAGTTAACCTTGAGGTGGTAGGCTGACATCTTTTATAAACACCATGAGTCCTTCTTTCACACCGGGCAACAGTGAAATAATTTTTAGTCGCTGTTGCAAGGTGTTTATGTATTATTGCGTCTACCATTTCCAAAGGTGCTGCATAGCCTGTTTTGATGAGCTGCCACCAACTAAGCTAGTTGACAGTTGCAGGAGTAGGATCTTCTCTGGATGGTGCAGTCATAGGTGCACCGGTGAGCACTTGATAGCACAAAGTCCTCTCCACTTGACTCTTTGCTGCTTTGATGCCAACATTTCAGATCCTCCCAATGTGAGGGGCTGATGGCGGGTTAATGGCTATGTCATGGCTCTCTTTGTCAAGCCATCCGAAATTTCTGATAGAATCATCTCTACGCTGTACCAGAGTATAGAGATCTCCAAAATAAGACATCGGCAAAATAATTGTTATAATTACTTTACACATGAGCACACAGACTAAGCAGAGCCACAAATATGTCAAAGGCAATCAAGTATGCATTTGCACGGTAGTCAAAGACCACTTCTAAATGAACTGCCATAGTTGTTAGGCACACATATACTTAAATATGCTTTGTGCACCCTTGCACATTTGAAACTGTATTTTATTATAATGATATCACCATAATCCAAACCTGTGTGTGTCAATGATCTGTCTTATTGCACCTTGACTGTTGGTAGCTCCCATTATTGACATACAGATGGGTTCGCTCAAAGGCATGATGCACAATGACAAATATGAGACATTNTGTTGGTAGCTCCCATTATTGACATACAGATGGGTTCGCTCAAAGGCATGATGCACAATGACAAATATGAGACATTGTTGCTCGTCTTAATGACAATATCCAATACTGATGCATTACAATAGCTTGTGTGGCCCATATACTTATTAAATGGTTGGACTTAGGTAGTAAGATTAGGTGTTTGGGATCATATTTGATAGAATAGAGGCGAATGCATCCACCAATATTCAAAATACCTTTGATGTCCAAAATAGTGTTGAACATATAATGCGAGCAGGGCACTCATATTTACACCTAAAGCTCTGTATTTAAACATTCAATGTTTCAGTGTGTAATTGTTGAATGCAAAAATTGAGCACAAGGTTGAGCTCCTTCACTGACAGTGCTCACAATTGTCTCTGATGGACAACAGACCTAAGATTATTAAGAAATTTTAAAACAAATGCCATGACCTGCTGCAGCTTTCACAATGACAAATACTGCTGTATAATTTCTGGAGATAAGGTTGCCCCTGTTACCACTCTTAATGCATTTAAAGCTTGTTCCATCATCTCGGGCTGTTACTGAGCTACTAGAGATGTCAAGAGTATGGACATATCTCAGGAAATTCACGAAGCAATAAGGACTCATGTTCTCACAACTCATGATCAGTCAATTCAGCTGGTGGCAACCTTCTCGATGCACACGCCACTGGATTCAATTTTGATGGCCAGTTACACCAGTGGCTGTGTGATAGATGCTGCTGAATATCGGCCACATGGTTGGTAACGCAGTTTATANTTACACCAGTGGCTGTGTGATAGATGCTGCTGAATATCGGCCACATGGTTGGTAACGCAGTTTATAGATGAGGTGGAGAGTTGTTAAGCCACGACAACACAACTATAGATTCCAACAATGCCTTAATGGCTCAAAATCTCACTATAATTGAGAGTGTTCCCTCCACATATTTCAGTGGTTTCACTGGTTACACATAGGTGTAAATATGAACCAGGATTAACTCGACAGTAAAAAGGAACCTTAACTTATTAATTTGTTTACAGAATAATATTGTATGGCACTGCCAAATGTATAACTCCAGGTAAAATAAAAATTATAATTTTGTTATGTTGTAAAACAATGTGCGTGAAGTTGCCAACCTGCATATCATTTTATGTCTGGCTTACCTTTTCTAGGCAATATTATTATTTCCATCATTTATCCGCAATTTATTAATGATAATTATGAAGTATAAATACTGATTTATTGTCAATTTCATTCCGATATTTAATACACGATTCATCAGATGTGAAAGTGTAAGTGTTTACAAAATCAGAATTGAAATGTGTGAAACAGGCATGCGTTTATACAATATAATGTATTGAGAAAACTANTTTACAAAATCAGAATTGAAATGTGTGAAACAGGCATGCGTTTATACAATATAATGTATTGAGAAAACTACATGATTATTTATTGTATATTTACACATTGTACATTTAGTTAATATTTTATAGTTGATATTTTATTTTAAAATGGAAAAAAAATTTTAATGCCGAAGTTGTTAGATGGTAGAACCTCGACTTGGTTTTCCTTTGGTAAGGAATCGTTTTCTATATTCGAGTTTCTGGGTCCTGGTAGTGTGGATGACTCGTGTACACTTTACACACATACACCTGTAAATTCCGACATGCTACCACACATGGGCGTGCGGAAACGGTCTTCATATTCACATACTCTCCTAGGTTAGTTTAAGCTGCAAGATCACTNACCACACATGGGCGTGCGGAAACGGTCTTCATATTCACATACTCTCCTAGGTTAGTTTAAGCTGCAAGATCACTCAACGTTTTAATTATAGGTTAATTTAAACTGTGAAAGCATGTGTTCGCAAGCTATGATAGAATGGTTTAGGCGATCTTGTTTAGATGGGATACGGCATTAATAAATAAAGAGTTTACATGCACCTCCGCTATAAAGATAACCTCGGCGAGGATAGTCTCCAGACTATTGTCTTGTGAAAGCTCTGGTAGCTATCAGCCTTTCTGCCAAGTATGTATCCTTTCACCATACAATGACTCCCAGAAGTAATGGGAAGCGCGTCTAGTATCGTGCAGACACTCCTCAAGACTGGCGAAGTGCAGCAACTCGTCATGCCATTGATTCCACAAGTGGACGAAATACCTGTAGAGAGACGTTGACCCACGCCGTCTGGATAGCTACTCTTGGCTCTCTGCTACTTCTAGGTGCAGTATCTTGGCTGCGAATGGATCTCCACGCCTCGTTCCATAAATACTCGATGGGGTCCATTTCGGGCAAACAAGGTGGCCACAGCAGTCGTTGAAACTCTCCAAAACACTCATAGAGCCAATTCTGGTCAGCTTGTGCCGATGACACGATGCTATATTTTGCTGGAATATTCCATCATTGTGGAGGTGCGTGAAGTTCATGAAGGGCTGCAATGCAATGCCATGACCAGCACACACTCACTCACGTAATGTCAGAGCACAACTGATACAGGTCTGAGCACTTACAAGACGTGACGGTACGGCGTTGTCACTGACTTGTCCCACTACATGCTGCTATCCCATGACTTTTTGCATTTGAGTGTATGTTTATAAGGTTATCCCACACTTCAGTTGCAAACTTTGTGAGAAGATGCGGTAGAAAACATAAAACCATCTATAACATAACAATATTATTATTGTGAAAGAGAAATAGACAATCTTGAAAATTGGTAAATGTAATAAATGTTTAGCAAAATTTCGGAAACAACATTAGATGAAAAAACAATTTCGTGAATAGTGTTAGTTCAATTCCACATTTGCCACCTGAGAACGTTTGGCAGGTGAAAATGTAGCGAGCTATTCAATCCAGATCGCCCATGCCCAAATTACCGCTAGTCGTGGGCCCCCACCCGCATCACATGCGTGCATTGCGCCAACTCAAGGTCACGCGTCGAACGAGGCCACATTTTTTGTAATCGGTTTATTAGTCACGAAGTTCAAGTAACGGAGTGCTTCACACTGCAAATGTTACAAACCCATTTCCGTCTTATTGCCCCACGTGTCGGTCTAATTTTAAAGACCTATTCACATCAAATACCCAAAGTTTCAAATAACGGGGTGCTGTGCTTTTGTGGACTAACGTCTGGATATTTAGTCTGCTAATCAAAACCCAAATTTTGAACAGCTGAAGAAGTGTGCTGTTTCAGACAGTTTCTTCTTAGCTAATCATCTGTCAACAGAATAATGCATTGTACTAAAAAGTGGATTTATTTTTTACGTACTCGTATTCTCGATAGACAGTTACAATGCACCCAAAGTGCTTTTATATGAATGTCTTATCATGAAATTTGCCCTTTGAGTCATACTGACTGTCCCCAAAATAATTGCGCCGTGTGCCTTTAATTTTTCTATCAAATGAATTGAAACGAAGCAGGCGTCCATAGTTTAGTTTAGTCAGGTGTCTAGATAAGGTTCGGCTAGTCGAAGGGCTATGTTCTCTGAAAGGAACTGCTCAATTGGGCTGGGGTTTCTCTTCTCCAAACACGGAAACACATTCAAAATGGTCCTGCTGTCGAAACCAACTGCCAAACCAAAATTTTATTCCAAACTTGTCAGACTTGCTGGACATTATATTGTGTGAATCAGCATTTACATTTGGTTGGGAAAAGCTGCCCATTAAATGTATTACGATAGCCTGATTAGTGGCTGCAATGCTGTTACAGATTGATATGTTCCACACTTCAAAAAGAAGGGAAAATATTTTATTTAAAAATTTTATGAATCTCAAAATGTCGTGAAATATATTGCATGACATTATCTCTCCTAGAAAGACAACAATCCATTGAGATGCTTACAAAGTAGATAGTGGTGGTCCCTTCACACAACACACACACACGCACACACACACACACAATGAAGATACAAGAGACCAATGAGAGCTACAAGCTCATCTAAGCTTACACTCTAAGTTTNAAATATATTGCATGACATTATCTCTCCTAGAAAGACAACAATCCATTGAGATGCTTACAAAGTAGATAGTGGTGGTCCCTTCACACAACACACACACACGCACACACACACACACAATGAAGATACAAGAGACCAATGAGAGCTACAAGCTCATCTAAGCTTACACTCTAAGTTTCATCTTGTAATTTATGCCTTATTTCTCTTTGAGCACATTTCTTTATATGCTGAAGGATTGGCTTATGAACGAAGAGTCTAAATGCACTCTGTTGTATTATTCGCTCATACTGAACTTTGCTAGAGGCATTGGCCCAGGTTTTTCATGCAATACATAATACAAAGCCACCTGGCCTACCATGTTATAACTAGCAGCAGCACTCTATTGCCTCTCATTAGCAACAAAATGTGACGAGTTGTCTGGAAGAAATGTTATATAGGCTGTTCACGGTAAACTGATCACTTTTAAAAGCTCTTCTTAATATCTACTTGCATTTATACTGTGCATTCTTCCACCACTTGTCTATCACAATTACCGAGCGCCGTATCACTTAATGCATGTTACGGTCAAGTGAAACTGTGAAATTATTACAATTGCAAATATTTTACAAATTGGGCTTATTCTTCCACTTTAATAGATTAAAAAAGCGGAAAGCAAAATAAATAATTCCAGTATTCATAAATAATTACCTAACACTTGTAATTCAACTCTAAGGCAGGGGACTGTTATTTCCCTCTGTCACTACCAGCCTTGATGCCAGCCAGTGTGTCCATTACAGTATAATACGCAGGTAGCGACAGTTGCAGTTCTCAAAGAATGATTTCAAATTTTCTCAGTTAACCATGAACAGTCTTTAGTAAGAAAATCGCATTATAATATAACGGTTTGTGAATTTTTGGAGCTTGCATTGTTCACTACAGAAAACATCAATCACGTGGTTTTCTCTTTTAAGGTAATACCTATATTACAGTAGCTATTCACATACAAAGAAGGAACAACTGCTTTTTATAATAAACTGAAACAATGGTAGAGTAGTTATTTAATAATAATACTAATGTAGGTTCAGAAAAAATTCATAACTCGGTGAAGAATAGAGTTAACAATACCATATGTTGTGTGTGCTAGCTATGGACACAAAGGAACACAGTAAACTGTTGATGTAAGAAAGGCTCTAGCTTACTAAAGTCTTTCTTCCAGCCATCTCCTCAATTGTTATCCCAAAATTTGGCTTTTTTTATTCCATAGAATTTGCTCTCTCGCTTCCGTGGAGGTACAGCCGCTTGCACTTAAGACTATTGTTCATGAGCAGGGACAATACGTACAGTCAAAATATTCCCTTTGTACGCCTCGTTCACTGTTGTGTTCTCTGACCCGCACTCTACCGCGTCCTCCGGTACAGCTTGAAGGAGTCATGCTTGCAAGCGGTCCTATGGTTCTCTGTGTAGTGTCTGTAACTACAATGAATCATCATAGCGACAGTCTCCATGACAGTACCAGGCTTATATAAATGAGTCATCGTGTTTCACAGTTCTGTACTTACAAGAGTATTTTACTGTTTTTCTTCCTCAATCACATTACACACGTCCGAGCGATGGTCACCATTCCTTCTGTAGGATTTCACCATCAATGGATATCACAGCAATACTGATGTGTTCCCTTAGCTATGTCAGTGTTGTATGCTGTGGTGGGACATAGAGTCTTTAACTTACCGTATGTATATCCCCAGACTGCTCCACAAGCATTGCCTTTACATTCCTCTATGCTAAAATAAATCTGACATTTTACAGGAAAGTGCTGGAGAAAATTCTCCCAAACTCACCGCAAAATTACACACANATGCTAAAATAAATCTGACATTTTACAGGAAAGTGCTGGAGAAAATTCTCCCAAACTCACCGCAAAATTACACACAATTTTTTTCTATAACAGACTTTCCGTGGATTTAATAGAACCTTCCACGAATTCAAGAACATTTCCGTTAATTTTCGAGTTGGTTTTTCTGTATTTTAGGCTTCAAAAAGAGATCGAGTAAATATATTCTCGTTATACAAAAATTTTTCTGTCCAAAAAAAATTATTAAATTAAAAATATTTTATTTCGCAGCGAGATGTTAACGCTAATCAAACATTTTTGAAACACGTGAATCTAGCANAATAATTAAATTAAAAATATTTTATTTCGCAGCGAGATGTTAACGCTAATCAAACATTTTTGAAACACGTGAATCTAGCACTTACACACAACCTGCCTACGATAATACAGGATGTAAGTATACGGTATACTTTTTACAAAAGTGACATATGTAACGTTTTCACTTTCTAGTAATGTTTAACTGTTACAAGCGCCTGGTGGTACTTTTCGATGTCTGAAGAAATAGGTTGAAGTGGCATGGATAACCTAACTGCCACATAAATAAATTAATTAATTTTCTGATTACATTACCGAAGAAAGCTTCGTGTATATTCGGAATTGTTCGTTGCCGACACCCGAAGCTATAGGAAAATACGGAGACGTCTCTTACATTGTATTTACGTCGCTCAACTCCGTTTTTCGAGACTATGGTTCGCATTTCCATATTTCAACTGTATATTTCCTTGCAAATTTCACTGAATATACGGAAATGTTAAAAGGTTGGTTTACGATGAAATACTGAAAAATGAAGATTTGCTTATAACTCACAAAGTACACGGAGAATAAGTTTAGCACTTTGCAACTGGTCTAGCGACTGTTAAGTGTAACCAATCAGAATCACAGGAAACCAACACAGCTCCTATAGCCTTCAAAAATGGAAATGCATGAAGATTATTTGTGGTTACTGCTTGTGTAACCGTTTTGAAAAACTCACAATATCGTGTGAAAGATGATGTCGATGTCATCATTCGGAATTCATGTCAATAAATCTGAAAAATTTTGATTAAAAGCAAATTAATTACCTCAGCTAAGAACTAAATCACGAATAACAGTTATTTAAATACACGAGAATATTTTCACTCGATTTAATATTTCATTGGAATAGATTTGACGAGACAACATAATGTNGTTATTTAAATACACGAGAATATTTTCACTCGATTTAATATTTCATTGGAATAGATTTGACGAGACAACATAATGTAAATACAGTTTCCTACCAACAACTATGCTCTGATTGTGTACTTCGTCTTGAATTGTACTCGTGGGATATGAAATATCACCATAACTCACTCGAGTGAAGCCAAGAACGCACACGACACACACACTGCAGCCATAAACAATAACCTTGAACACATTAAGCCCCGCTTCACCTATTATACAGACATTCTACATCTTCGTGCCGTAATTTCAGTTCCAAGGAAACTACTTTAAATATTCTATTATAGAAAATTTATATTTTACGAGTTTTTTATGACTAGTGTCTGATTACCACTCACTGTTATTTGCTGGTTGCAAAAAGACAAAAACATATTGATTATATATATACATATACACACCTGACTTTTACAACTATAAAGTAACTCACAGTAAAATATGAGCACAAAAACAACTAAACAATTCGTAAAGTATAAAAATTCTCTAATAATTGTTAATAATTACTTTGAAACAGAAATGACGACACTGAAACGAAGAGTTGTTGCAGAAGAGGGGAAGTCGAGCCTTAAGGTTTGTGTTGAGTCAGTTGTGAAGGCGGCTTAAGAGGTGTGTGGTGTGGCGCAGGTATTGTGGACCAGCATTTGGCGCTGGAATCTCTCCGAGGAATACCCAACAAGCATGGCGAGTACCACAAAGTGGTGACCGCAATCATAGAAGGCCTTCAATATCACCTCATCGAGAGGTACGCCGCCATGGACGACGAAGATATTCTTGCACAAGGTACACTTCCCCTAGCGGATATCAGCTACTGGAATTACATTATTCTCTTTTTCATTTAACACTTTGCCATGTACATATTTCAATTACAATTTCAGAAATTCCAGTAAGTAACGTATTTTCTTTATCTTTTGGAAAATTGCCAACAACTTTCCACAGACGATGTTTGCAAATCCACTAGATCACCCACTGACCACTAGATAACAGTTTTGCCCACTACGCATGAGTGTAAATTCACCGAATCTAGTGGAAAATCCTCCTCCATTCCTACTGATTATTTAAGATGCAGAAACCAACATTTTCATCGGATACTGAGCCGGCCCGTCATTTATATCGGATCGGATTATGTGTGCGGGTATAGCCCATTCACCCTTACTTCGCACTTTTATGAAGCCCTGCTTAAGTTATACTTTCAAGTGCCGATAACGTATNGTATAGCCCATTCACCCTTACTTCGCACTTTTATGAAGCCCTGCTTAAGTTATACTTTCAAGTGCCGATAACGTATTCTTCCGCTCCATGCAAACAAAAACAATTCCATGCGACGTCTGCAACTGTAATTGCCAAATAATAGTTTTACATTCTTCAGCTGTCTCAACAATGCTAGCATATTTCAAAAAGCGTACCAAAATAAATTTTCACAATTTTTTATGGTATTTAAGTCGGTCATACAACTTTTAGCGGTGTGTGTATTGATAATGGTTCGATTTGGGTTAATTCACTATTCTAGCACATTACGCAAATTTTGCAGTGAATTTAACTGGGTAGGAGAGAAGGAATTACATAGACTTTAGGTTACTTCGATGAAAGTACTGCCTTAATCAGAATAAATATAAAAACAAACGAGCAACTTGTACAACGAAAAAAGAAGATATTTGAGCACACAATACAACATTAAACTGTCTACCTTCACTATTACTATTGTTTTTCTCAGTGAGCGCCATATTTAACGTCTATCTGAAATCTAATTAAAGTCCTTCAAAATTTCTCTACATTTGTTTTAGTAATCTNCCATATTTAACGTCTATCTGAAATCTAATTAAAGTCCTTCAAAATTTCTCTACATTTGTTTTAGTAATCTAATTCACACTCATTATTTACAAATGTTCAGTCGCTCTATCGCCATCATTCAAAATGTCTGTCACTCACGCGTCCATTTCAATTACCCTCCCGTCAGTCGCACTCTCCACTGTACCGATGCTCGCAGTCCGCAGACTTGACNGTATAGCCCATTCACCCTTACTTCGCACTTTTATGAAGCCCTGCTTAAGTTATACTTTCAAGTGCCGATAACGTATCCTTCCGCTGCATGCAAACAAAAACAATTCCATGCGACGTCTGCAACTGTAATTGCCAAATAATAGTTTTACATTCTTCAGCTGTCTCAACAATGCTAGCATATTTCAAAAAGCATACCAAAATAAATTTTCACAATTTTTTATGGTATTTAAGTCGGTCATACAACTTTTAGCGGTGTGTGTATTGATAATGGTTCGATTTGGGTTAATTCACTATTCTAGCACATTACGCAAATTTTGCAGTGAATTTAACTGGGTAGGAGAGAAGGAATTACATAGACTTTAGGTTACTTCGATGAAAGTACTGCCTTAATCAGAATAAATATAAAAACAAACGAGCAACTTGTACAACGAAAAAAGAAGATATTTGAGCACACAATACAACATTAAACTGTCTACCTTCACTATTACTATTGTTTTTCTCAGTGAGCGCTATATTTAACGTCTATCTGAAATCTAATTAAAGTCCTTCAAAATTTCTCTACATTTGTTTTAGTAATCTAATTCACACTCATTATTTACAAATGTTCAGTCGCTCTATCGCCATCATTCAAAATGTCTGTCACTCACGCGTCCATTTCAATTGCCCTCCCGTCATTCGCACTCTCCACTGTACCGATGCTTGCAGTCCGCAGACTTGACTCTCGCTACCACTCGACGCTCTGCTGGCTCGTCGTCTTCTCTCACCTGTCGCTCAAGGACGCACAATCCTACAAACCCCAGACTCCCAACAACTTTCCGCTCGGAGGCCCGACGCGGCTTACACAGTCTCTCTGGGCTGATATAGAAGGATCCCCGCACCCCGAGACATGCTGCGAGAGGCTAGGGCTCTGACCAGAACGTTCTTTAAAGATAACATCAGAAATACAATCCTCCAAACCCCAGACTGCCAACAACTTTCCGCTCGGAGGCCCGACGCGGCTTACACAGTCTCTCTGGGCTGATATAGAAGGATCCCCGCACCCCGAGTCATGCTGCAAGACGCTAGGGCTCTGACCAGAACGTTCATTAAAGATAACATTAGAAATACAATCCGTCCAATGTCAGGAGGGCATGATTCACGATATTCTTATAAAGGCGGCACTTGGTGGCTTGCCTTCGTAAATTATCGCCCTCTTCTCACTGTCCTCACCTTCACACATTCCTTCGCTCTCGCGAACAGAACAGGGAAAAATAACATTTTAGGTGTACACCATATCTTACGTGTAGTTGCCAATAACACTGTTCTCGTCGTTTCCATTTCATATTGATCACAAAGCATACATTATAATTTAGAGACATTATACAAGCAAATGATTTGTTTAGTCAAAATAAAATACTTTAATAGTAACAAAATTATTAAATGTTTGCTGCATATGATTTGTTTAAAACCCAGGCAGAAAGGTTAAACCATGGGTAATTTTTCAAATAAATGTTTCAAAAAGTGCGAAGTAACTATTATTGGAGTAAATACCTGCTTATACATCACCTCCTACAACGGAATCTGTAATGGGTCCGATTTGATTGGCCCGTGTTACACGGGCCTACGGCACTAGCACAATATGTGTCAGTTTCAAGATCGAACATCTTGTATCTATAGTTACAACCTTCGTAACACACTGGCACTAAGTGTGTCGACTTGACGGTGAAACATCTCGTATATGCAGGAAACATCTTCCCAGCACACTAGCACTTAATGTGTTGGTTTCTCAGTGGAACATGCTGTATCGGAGTGTATTTTCCCATGTACTAAAGATGCGCAAGACAGATTTTTTGTCTTCTGCACATGCATCCAACATTGACCTACCCCAACCCTCACAACTCTCAAAGTCACATGGTCGACATTGATGCACGTGTTTGATTTTATCTTAATTTTCATAAGAAAAGCGCGTTTATATTAATAAAATACTTTAAATATTTTGAAGTAAATCGAACTGCGTTACGAATTGATTAGTGTAAGTATACAAACATCCCAAAACACCTCAAATCCTAGCCACGTGGTTGACGACAGTCGTGTTGGAATGTGAGTAGTTCAATGTTGGTACGACGAGACAGGTTCTGCGCAGCCAGCGGCGTCACTCTACCCTATATTCTCTCTGTATTTTCCCATTTCGTACGAGCTCCACGGTGTTTGAAGCTGATGAAGCTTATACCAGTGTTAATTTGAGAGTAGATTTTGTAGTTTCGCAGTCCCGTACTTTCCCTGGTCAACTTTTCTTGAAGTACCACTATCAGTTATTTCCCAGTTGAAGTATTTGGACTATAAAACTGTCAAAAATATGATTTTTGTGATCTTAATGACATTATTTTTTTCAGAACATTAAACTTAGCTTGTACAGTGAATGATTGTCACGCGGCAGTTCAATTAACCCCCTGTGCTGTGCTTTTTAGGAAAAAGAAACATTCGAATGAAAAAAAGAAATTCAATCTACCTTTTTGCTATATCCACAAATTTGCAGCCGTTGAGAATAGCAGCTGTTGTGAAATTTACTTTTCTAGCATAAAGAATCATACTTTATATGTTTAAAATATTATATATATATATATAGCTTTGTATTTATTGCAGACGTGAGCCAAATTCATGGGCATAAACTAATTGATTACGTTATAGGTTTTGATAAGATACCATTTAATATAAGGAAAATTATATTTTGTAGCAAAATTGATTACTTTGAAATATTAGTTCTGGTAATATTTTTATGGGTAACTGATTTGGACCAGATTGGTAGCATTCTATACAGTAGTTCAGAAATGAAATTATCGAAAGAATTAATTACAGTGGCATGAAATAAATAATTGGTTTCGGAATTTGTCCGTTGGTCGTTAAAGAGAACTTATAAGACGGTCGCCCCACACCTAGGCGAACCGGGTTCGATTCCCGGCGGGGTCACCCTTGGATTTTTGCATGTGGAAATCTTGCCAGACGATGCCGCTGGCAGGCCGGTTATCTCGGGGAACTCCCGTTTCCCCCGCCCTCGAATTCCTGCGCTGCTCCATACTCACCTCGCTTCACCCTCATCGGCTCTCAATACCTCGATGTTAAGAGCCGGGCATCTGGTGGTCTGATAGTCGGGCGTGTTGCAGACGAAGGCGTGGCGGCAGTCGACGACCGGGCGACGGCGGTTGCTGAGGCCAGAGAAGTGTCTGTCACCTACGCCGACATGCTCGCCCGCATACCAGACGCCGACCTGCGTGACGACAGACATCGCGAGCCCGAGGATGACCCCCCGTGTGACCCCAGGGCACCACCACCTGCACCACCAGGTACTTTACAAACTCCCTGCCACACCTGAGCAGATGCGTCTGTCTGAGGACACAGGGTACTTACTGTTTCTGTATCCAGAAGAGCACGACCGGTTGTCTCTGGCTACAAATAACGTGCCGAGAGAAAAGAAGCCACTCACTGCTGGCAGAAACCTTCGAGAAGAGAGGTGAGAGACTGACCTTGAAAGGGTAAGTAAAGAACCAATCAGAACATATGGAAGACATACCTTTGATTACAGCAGGTCTTTCAACGACTACAAGATAGTCTGTTACTAAAGTGGAATGAAGGTATGGTCTATCGACATGAAGGAACAGTTCCTCTCTCTGGAGGATGTTCAAACTCACCTGCTCCCCCCGCCAGTCACGTAATCCAAGGCGGAACTGATAAGAGATGAGCGTTTAGAACACGGAATGATAACTGCAATGACTCTGAGAGTATATANGGCGGAACTGATAAGAGATGATCGTTTAGAACACGGAATGATAACTGCAATGACTCTGAGAGTATATATATATATATATATATATATGTGTCTCTGGTTGTTATGTAAGAAGTTGACCTCTGTTGATAGCCTTCTATCCTCTTCAGAACATGTGGTGTTATNGCGGAACTGATAAGAGATGATCGTTTAGAACACGGAATGATAACTGCAATGACTCTGAGAGTATATATATATATATGTGTGTCTCTGGTTGTTATGTAAGAAGTTGACCTCTGTTGATAGCCTTCTATCCTCTTCAGAACATGTGGTGTTATATAAGATCCCAGTCCAAGGTCAAGCGTGGCATCACAGTAGCCTTATCTGATTGAACTTTGGATTTTACGGCGCGAGAGGCCTTATCGGCATGACCTTTTGCCACGTTACCCCGGCAACGGCCGGTAAATCTAGGGCTGCTTCCTGCCGGCCTAAGCGAAGCTGGTACTTATAAGAGAACCAATAATCCGATTTTGTTCAAACAAACTTTATTATTATCAATGCATTATAAACAACCTGTACATAATTAATAACAGGTACATTTACAATAGTAGCAATTAACACAAAAACCTGATTAGTTATCTGTAACATACAGCATTTATTGAACCAGAATTCCAAACAGGCCATGGACAGACTTGCTGGAAGAGGGTTAAAGAAAATCTGGACGACGACTCACGGTGAGAGAACCAACTCCCACTATCATCTACATAAAAACGGAGAAAAGAGATCACAGGATGAGTGGTCTCATGCCTTACTCATATTGAGTAGAGTTGCATGATGGGAATATGGAGAGGCCCACATTAGGTACTCACCGGAAGTAGTCTGTCGGATCTGTCCGATCTGATCGTGCTGTTTCCGGAACAGAGTTGGAGAAGTATTGGAGAGATCCCCCTCTTAAATAAATATCGGACGGTGAGCTGCAGTAACACTCCGGTGGCTGTGTCCTGGAGAGACACTGGGGTTTATGGACCAGGACACACGCCAAGTGCTGGGTACGAGGGTTTCAGTACTTGTAGAAGGGTGAACATTCCTTTAATTGTCAATTCAGTTTAGACGTTGGATCTGGTCAACTCAGGTGCTAAGCTGAGACACTTGAGATGCGTGAAGGCTCAATGCTAAGTCCCGTTCTACAATGCAGGGACGCGTACGAGAACGGACTCGGGACACGTAAACGGAACGAGCGGACAAATCATTACTAATTTTAGCTATTTTACAGTACAAATAAACATACAGATCTGCAACTTACGATATCAAACATACTCAGCTGTTGCTAAGTGAAAATATAAGTTTTATAATATACACACCTCATATTTTAATGTTTACGGTGATTAAATTGCGTAAATACTACTGCCAAACCATGCGCAGGTGTTTGTTAAAAAAAATTATATTAGCCATGGCGAATGCATGCACTTATTGCCTTGTATCCCACAATGGCCACTAACACGAATATCAATAAACCAAATACTGGATTCCAATTGGACACACTGATACACGGACAATGAAGAGTTGGTAGCTGCCCAGTTTTCTTACGTTTATCCGTAAGTCATCCGCATGCGTCTTACAGTAGACTGAACACGGAGTGTGTTATGAGTATACGTATCCGCAGCTATGTCATTGTGAATCAGGCCTAAGAACGCTACGCAAACACAGCAGATGCACAGCTGCGAGGTAGTGAATACGTATATATTTCCACTGATACAGCATTTGATTGGTTAACGTGACCTGTGACGTAGACACTGATGGCACAGACGCGGGGTGAAGTGCTGACCAACTGGAGATGGCCAAACTTCATCTTTCGAGGTCAGACAGCATGGACTGCGTCGTCAGCATCTGACGTCATTAACGCCGAGACCAATGAAATGATTTGTTTATATGCAGAAGAGAGAAAACAGACGGTTCGTATATAACCTATTTAATATCTGATAGATTTGTTTAATTTTCTCTACATGAAGAGCTGGACTGTTGCTAACTGATGCAGTGTGGCTAAGGTCATTTTCACAGTACTAACTACGCAGTTGGCAGGCGTGTTACNTGGACTGTTGCTAACTGATGCAGTGTGGCTAAGGTCATTTTCACAGTACTAACTACGCAGTTGGCAGGCGTGTTACGATCTACGTTCAGTGCGTCTTGGGCAACTGGGGACCTGCAGGTAAGTGTTTATCGTGAGTACTAACTACGCAGTTGGCAGGCGTGTTACAATCTACGTTCAGTGCGTCTTGGGCAACTGGGGACCTGCAGGTAAGTGTTTATCGTGAGTACTAACTACGCAGTTGGCAGGCGTGTTACAATCTACGTTCAGTGCGTCTTGGGCAACTGGGGACCTGCAGGTAAGTGTTTATCATGAGTACTAAATACGCAGTTGGCAGGTGTGTTACAATCTACGTTCATTGCGTCTTGGGCCAGGGCTTCACAGCTGCACCTCAGCACTGCCGTTCATTACGCACAATACTGAAACTGCGAGGACATTCCTCAGCGTTCTTGGTAGGCATCAGCTGGTAACTGAGTATATTGTAAGTCCTGCTCAGTGTCTAATCCTGTGCCCATTCCGTGTACATCCACCTATGTGAAATGAACATTACGTTCATAAGTGTTTTATAGTGAATGCACTCGTCTTATGTTTCACCAATCACGCACGACTGTAAAATTAACTTATTTTTAAAGAGGTCAAGATTAATAGCATATTATTTTAACGAGTAAAGGAAAATATAAAGCGTGAGTTTTCTTTAGAAACAGAATAATCAAATTACTGCGTAGGGTTATTTATTGTTCTTTTTTAACTGCAATTAAAGTCGATGAATATCTTACATACACGACACGACATATAATATCGTGACTTCTTACACGTCTATATGTCAATAATGTTTGTACACGGATGGCCATCATGTGTTTCGTAACATTACGTTTTTTTTCATTTCGATACGCGCAGGTAAATTTCGTACACGTTTTTAAGCGTTACGTATTCTCAAAACAGAGAGATTTTATTGTAGTAACCCTTCTTTTAACATGGTGACTAAATATGATGGGTCGTATTCATAGTCAGATCGTAGTCGCAGGATTATCCAGAGATCGTCTTCCTCGGAATTGGTCTGAGGTTGGTCCGGAATAAGGGTGGACTAACTATAACGTATTCATAAAATTCTACTTGACAAACTTTAGTAGAGGGATCATCGAAGTACACTGTTGCTAGGTATCCTGCCCATGCACATTGCATATTCTCGTCTCAAATAGAAGCTTTATTATTTAAGAAAAGTCACATTTGATACAACACGCACATTGATTGTAGATTCAGTCACCAAAAAGAAATTGTTATTTTACCTAGTGACCAATTTTTTTTGTAAATTGCCACTTAATCAATGTTAATCTGTGATTTAACTGTCAGTAATATTTTAATTTGTAAATTCATAGTTATGAATGAGACTGTACAGCAGTGGATAATATTTCTGCTTTGTATGTAATTGTGCACTGTGCGTTCGAATAGTACTTGCTCGATGAAATTTTTTTATGATACCTTTTTTGACGGCAAGTNATTGTGCACTGTGCGTTCGAATAGTACTTGCTCGATGAAATTTTTTTATGATACCTTTTTTGACGGCAAGTACATGTAAAATAAATAATTATCTAATTTAATATTTTTTTGCACATTTGCAAAAAAAATAATAATTTATATACCTGACACTCACCCCTGTATTGTAATATCGTAGGGTTGATGACAAAAAAAATTAATATACTAANAATAATTTATATACCTGACACTCACCCCTGTATTGTAATATCGTAGGGTTGATGACAAAAAAAATTAATATACTAATAATCTTATTATTCTTTGTCGAGTCTTTAATTTCTCGTACCACATATAGTGAACTGCTTACACGTATGCACAGGNAATAATCTTATTATTCTTTGTCGAGTCTTTAATTTCTCGTACCACATATAGTGAACTGCTTACACGTATGCACAGGCAGTGCGAACTGTTTTAATTTTTTTACGCTAATGCTGCTTTAATAACAATGATTAATTGCAATTCTGTGTTAAATACAATACAAAAAATACGTAATAAAGACGCAAGACGACGTGGCATGGACTCGACTAATGTCTGAAGGTAAGCAGGAGGCAATTCACACCATGAATCCTGCAGGGCAGTCCACAAATCCATAGGAGTGCGAGGCGGTGGAGATCTCTTCTGAACAGCACGTTGCAAGGCATCCCAGATATGCTCAATAATGTTCATATCTGGTGATTTAGGTGGCCAATGGAAGTGTCTAATGTCAGAAGAGTGTTCCTGGAGCCACTCGGAAACAACTATCGACGTGTGGTGTGTCGCATTGTCCTGCTGCAATTGTCCACGTCCGTTGGAATGCACAATGGACATGAATGATCTGTCACCTGTCAGAGACATATCCAGATGTATCAGGGGTCCCATTTCACGCCATCTGCACACGCCCCATACCATGACAGAGCCTCCACCANAGACATATCCAGATGTATCAGGGGTCCCATTTCACGCCATCTGCACACGCCCCATACCATGACAGAGCCTCCACCAGGAACTTATCAGGGGACAACTGCACATCCCAGGTACCTAAGTACTCCTAATCTCCATACCCGTACACGTCCATCCACCCGATACAATTTGAAACGAGACTCGTCAGACAAGGCAACGTGTTTCCAGTCATCAATAGTCCAATGGCGGTGTTGGCGGGCCCAGGAGAGGCGTAAAGCTTTGTTTCGTGCAGTCAACAACGGTACACGAGTGGGTCTTCGGCTACGAATGCCCATATCAATGATGGTCCGTTGAATATTTCGCACGCTGGCACTTGTTAATGCCCAAGCATTGAAAGCTGCGCCAATTTGAGAAAGGGTTGCATGTCTGTCATGTTTAATGGTTCTCGTCAGTCATCGTTTGTCCCCTTCGTTCACNCGCCAATTTGAGAAAGGGTTGCATGTCTGTCATGTTTAATGGTTCTCGTCAGTCATCGTTTGTCCCCTTCGTTCACGATCTTTTTCCGGCCGCAGCGATGTCAAAAATTTGATGTTTTACCGGATTCCCGATATTCACGGTACACTCGTGAAATGGTCGTACTTGAAAATCCAAATTTTATCGCTACCTCGGAGATGCTATGTCCTATCTCTCGTGCGCCGACTATAACACCAAGTTCAAACTCACTTAAATATTGATAACCTGCCATTGTAGCAGCAGTAACTGATCTAGCAACTTTGCCAGACGCTTGTTGTCTTATATAGGCGCTGCAGACTGCATCGCGTTACTCTGATTGGTTCCATACCTCTGTTACTTGCATACGCACGCTTATACCAGTTTTTTTGGCTCTCCAGTGTAGTATTACTTGTGTTCAACAATGCAGAAATAAAATTTTCTAAAATACAATACTAAATTTGATTTTCTTGAATTTTATGAAGTATATAGCTAGTAGTAATATTACAAATCAAAACATTAAATTAAACATTATACATAATATTAAAAAATATTTATTTAACGCTATTTAGCCTACAATTGTGATGGTGAAACGACTTATAATTTATTCTTTGCTAGGTGACCTTCATACNTATTTAACGCTATTTAGCCTACAATTGTGATGGTGAAACGACTTATAATTTATTCTTTGCTAGGTGACCTTCATACGTAACTGATAGTTCTTATAGAGAAGTTATGACTGTGGTAGATAAAACTGACGTAGCACAAAGTACTGATTTTAATANGTAACTGATAGTTCTTATAGAGAAGTTATGACTGTGGTAGATAAAACTGACGTAGCACAAAGTACTGATTTTAATAAAGTCGTTGAATGTGGAACGTTCTATAATATTGTTTTAATGAGTGAACGAACTCGGATGTAAGATATATTTTTAATGCTGAATACTTGGTTTCTTAGTTTCGCATAACTCATGAAATTCTTTATATTTTACATTTAGTTTTTAATTTTTCTGAAATACTTAGCCAGAAGATAAATGCGATTTCTTTTTGACCAGTAAGGAACAAGCCATGCAACCTGCCATTGCATTTGTGTTTTGCAAGTTGCATAACTTAGAAAATTATGTTTTTAAATAAAATGTCAGGAACGCAAAAGACCCATTTATAATTTTATACGATTTCCTTTTAGAAATCTTGCTTGTTGTTAATTTTCTTAATTTTTCAAAAATCCACTTGATTCACACTTATGTGCTCACTAATGTTGATTTTATAACGTAATTCAACAATAATTAGTTTTAAATTTTACTTAATAAATTGCAATAATGTAATCTACACTATTGCTGTCTCGTGTTATGATGTAGAAATATTTACTTTTTGTGATGTATCAGAAATTTTATTGCAACTAACCTGGTTGTCTTGGAGTAATTTGTGTGATGTCTAAAGTAAAGGTTGTGTGTTCAATTCCCATCAGAGATATGTCTCAAATTTCCTATAAATTTTAGGCATTCGCACGCTTTCATAAGTTTACGCCCTTTCACACAATAAAAAATATTCGTCTGTGTAAGGGTGCTTGGTATAGGCTGAAAGCTATGAACAAATTATAGTATAGGTAGGAAAACATATGCCAGATATAAAGTGGTATTTTCAGTCGCATAATGCAAGGAATTACTAATTAACATCTGAGGTGTTCTAGTGGTATATTACTATAGTGGGTAAAGTTGGGTACCGAAAAAGTATAAAAAAATAAATAATCAGCAGTAAATTGAAAAGAAAACCTTCCTTACTCTGAGAAAAAGGAAACTCCGGCATGATAAGGACTTCTACTTCTCATAAGAAATAAAGGTCGGAAATAATTATTAACGTATTTTCAGTGTGGAACTATTGCTCTTCTAAACTATGAAAGGAAAATCACGGGCATTGAGGTAATTCTCTCTTAAACAAGCGGAATTAAAAGTCCCGAGAGAAGTATTATGATTAAATATTAAATATTTTAACTCCTCATACAATGTCTTGTTTCTTGTACGGTATTTTAAAAATTTTGTTTTCTGCTAACAGCAATAGAAACTTTATAAATAATATTTTCTTCAATAAATATACTTTACCATGTAAAAAAATTTTATTGTCTTTACTTTCTAAAAAAATATCAACGTTTTTTAAGATGTTTGTGTGAATGAGAGGTAGAAGACATTTTTTGGATTTTTAACAAAAATTAACATTCTTTTATAATTTNTTAAGATGTTTGTGTGAATGAGAGGTAGAAGACATTTTTTGGATTTTTAACAAAAATTAACATTCTTTTATAATTTATTTTTATGAGTGTGTGTAAATAAAGGAAAAAAATATTTTAATAGATATGAACATAATAATCATCGTCATGTTTTTTTGTCTTTTAACGAATATAATATTAACCCAGACCGCGCGAGATCTGCCATTTAATGTCTACTATCGACATGTGACCTAAATTATTATTGCCATGCTAGCTTGTCGTATCAAATATGTATCAGGCTCAAATCAAACCCAAAATCATCTGGCATGTACTTTTAAATAGTANTGCTAGCTTGTCGTATCAAATATGTATCAGGCTCAAATCAAACCCAAAATCATCTGGCATGTACTTTTAAATAGTAAGCGTACAGATGACTAGTTCGGCTTGCAACATTTCCAAAGACAAGCTTACAGCAAGTTTTGCAAATCAAGCTTGCTGCAATATTGTTACGTGCAGATTATTAATTATAATTTATGCTTGATCCATCCTTGCAGATGTACTTTATATGTTTGATTAAAGTTTGAACCATCCTGTTTCTCCTTTTTTGGTTATGAAATACAGCATGGTTAATAACCTTCATACCATTTACACTAAAATGTATGAGTGAATATTTAAAAGTGCTGTTTCTATTGTTTCAGGTCCTGGCTGCCCGCCTGTTGCCATAGGGCAACATGTTATAACAGAGGTGATTACGCATATGCAGAACAATAACTACAGCAATCAAAGGATTATAGACACCCTAGAAAGGTAAGCTATTTTTGTACTGTGGCATTTATAATTCTGGGTCCTGCATGATGTAAGAAAACTGAAACTAATTTCAGTGAAAGGAAATGTACAGGCATATCCTCATATCCAGCTACGAATTCTGTGAGATAATTTGTAATGGAAAATGTGGTACACTCTAAATTCGAATCAATGGAAAACCACCGATTAGCAGTGAAATTCAACTGCTCGAATCAGTGAACACGCCTCCACTTGGAATAAGTGGAAAACGACTGGTTGTTTCAGTGAAGCAACTTCAATGATTGACTAAGTGACGGCTAACTTCGTGCGGTTAACTGATTTTGTTTTTATTGAATTTAGCCATTATTTATACTGCACAATTTTTTTAAATTTAAAAAAAGTAAAAACATTTTGCGTGGTCAGAACTAACTGACACTACCCACCCACCTGTTATTTTACAAGATTTTAAACATAACATTTTTTTTTTTAACTGAACTGCCAAGCTAACCTTACATTCGAAGGGGGAAATATAAGAATTATATTTATATATAGANTTTTTTTTTTTAACTGAACTGCCAAGCTAACCTTACATTCGAAGGGGGAAATATAAGAATTATATTTATATATAGAAAGTATGTAGTTTAAAATAGTTTGCCCTTTCTTTTCAGTTTTAGTTTAATTGGTAACATAAAAATTGTTAAAACAAATATTATGTACGAAAGCCGTCACATANCTTTCTTTTCAGTTTTAGTTTAATTGGTAACATAAAAATTGTTAAAACAAATATTATGTACGAAAGCCGTCACATAACCACATTTAATGCAGATTAAAACTTCAAATCAAGAGCTATGATTATTATGTGAAAACAAAATGAAAGATGTAAAAACGGAATGAAAGACTGAATGATCATTTTACCTCGTAAAATGGTAATACGAAAGATGAGTCACATTTTATAAAGTATTTTTATTGGTTTTATTAGTTTATGAAATGTAATTTTATTTGATACACTTTGTTCAGCTGTAATTTGGTACACATAGTTTAACTTATCCGTCAGTCAAAAATAAAATCACTGAAAAACAGTAAATAAAATTGTTGATGAATCAGTGGAGGAAGCCACTAAATCAATAAGTGAACGAAAACTGGAATATTTTAACTAATTCATCAGTCACAATTCACTGAATTGTCTGTTGAATCAGTCAGGTTTAACTATTACACAGTGAAATTCTCACTGATTTAGATTTACAGGATAGGAAACATAATAGAACCATTTACCCTACATAATTATTAATGAAAAGACAAACCCTAAAAAAATATCTAGTAATTTGCAAAATGTCAGAAACTGCGTGGGGTGAAAATACAAATTAGTAAAAGTGTTAGCGCCCTGCCACAATAGGCTGATGTTGACTGCTGATACTGACTAGTGCCGATCTCGCTCTCTGCGCGCAACCATGAATGCTGATCTCCTGCTGACGAGCATAGTCACATTAATGGTCGCGTCTGCCTGCACAGTTTTCCTTTCTTTGGCCTAGAAGCGCGGGAGCTATAAGGTCTACACTGGCACGCGCTACAAGAGCGCCATCGCCTCTACGCGTAGGTCTCTGAACTGGCGTGCAGTGTTCTCGTAGTGCTGCGGCTACCTAGGGCACTTTCAGCGGTCACCCTATCACTTTACTGATGAGAAATATGAAGAAAATTGCAATACAGGCTCCTATCGTAGTTTGGCTCGTATTCGGCTAGTCTGTTTGAAGATACGGCAGTATGAAAAAGCCCTCTTTAAATATATTCGAGACCTCCAAAATAATACTTTCAGTATGCGTGGTAACTTAAGTACAAATCCATTCTCGTCTATTGTATTATGTATTTTCGTAAGCAAACATACTGTGGGAACGTTTAATAGTTTCGTCAGACATCCGGGATTCCAAACACACTGTAAAGCAGTTCAAGCGCCAGGCAGGCGGACCTCTGAACGTCCTACAGGTGGCAGGGCGATCGCTTTATTTACGTTGGTTCGTTATTCCTCCCTTATTTAACCTGCGAATTAAGTTTTGTCGTTTAAGTAAACAAAACGATATTATATTATATATATTATTTCATTATTTTCTATATAAACTAAATACACGTCCCCCACTTCCCTCCTCTTTTTTGCGCCTGTGCTGATCGACCTCGCAATTCATTGGCTCGTTCACTGTGACGTATTCTTGTATATCGAATCACGTACAACCTGCCGATCGGCTGCTGGCCAGGTGCAGGCACCAAGTTGAAAGTTGGTGAATTTAGTAAGCACAGCACTGCACGGCACTGCTTTGCATATTAGCACCTTACTACACGGCACTGCGTTGCACATAAGCACGGCACTGCNACAGCACTGCACGGCACTGCTTTGCATATTAGCACCTTACTACACGGCACTGCGTTGCACATAAGCACGGCACTGCTTTGCACATAAGCACCGCACTGCACGGCACTGCTTTGCACATCAGCACCGCACTGCACAGCACGGCTTTGCACATCAGCACCGCACTTCACGGCACTGCTTTGCACATCAGCACCACAATGCTCAGCACTGCTTTGCACATCAACACCGCACTGCACAGCACTGCTTTACACATCAGCACCGCACTGCACAGCACGGCTTTGCACATCAGCACCGCACTTCACGACACTGCTTTGCACATCAGCAACACAATGCTCAGCACTGCTTTGTGCATCAACACCGCACTGCACAGCACGGCTTTTCATATCAACACCGCACTGCACAGCACTGCTTTGCACATCAGCACCGCACTGCACAGCACTGCTTTGCACATCAACACCGCACTGCACATCACTGCTTTGCACATCAACACCGCACTGCACAGCACTGCTTTGCACATCAGCACCGCACT
>NQII01006950.1:84232-105484 GCA_002778355.1 Clitarchus hookeri | reverse complement strand
GACAGACAGTTTCCTGAGTTTGTGTCTACCCAGAGCTGGTGAGGACCTAATAGTTACTGTTCTCCAAACCAGGCCTTAAAGACACTTTATTCTTTTCCTTTTACTTAGAGCGATAAGGAAATGGAAGCGTGGAATGGATTTTGGTGATTACGTCTTTGTCGTATGTGCGGACTGTTGTGGTAGGTGGGTTGCCTTGGAGAACCAGTCTGGCTTACATATTGATGAAGAAAGACAGCAGATGCCACTAAAGGTTTGTTCAGTACAAAGGGCTTCAGAGATCCCTCTAAAAATTAAGTGTCAAAACACCTCTTAAAAGTCTGGTGTATTGACTGCTTGTAAATGTGTGTGGTTGTCTAAGCCAGTGGCGTGGGTGTACACCTGCACTAACAGGGGAGCATTGTACAGTTATCAGAATGCGGTAACAGTAACATTGGTTGGCACAAGTGGTTCTGCAGGACAGAAGGTGAGAGTGTTTAGCAAACGAGACAAACCTTACTGAAACATTAGGCAAGCAATTAAGGATTCCAGCTTTTATTGTGTTTTTGCACATGGCAGTTAACAGCCTGTGCCTAGCTGGTTGGTTTTTACCTGTAAGCCCAATAATGCCACGACTTTCGGCAAGTCACGATCGAACCCCCAGGTCTCGACTGGGAGCAGGAGGTTCCGTAATCTGTGCCTGAACAAGAGACTAGGCAAGAAGTTTGATGGGGCTCTTGAATGAAGGGCCATCGGGAAAGAAACTTTTAGTTGCCGCACTATTGGAATTAATCTTTTACACTTATTCCCCAAGTCATGCTTTAAGGATGTTCCAATATGGCCTTTCCAACATAAGTGTTGGGGTTGTTTCCTGGTGGATAGGGGTTGAAGCGTACTCCCCACCCCTCGTCTAGCTCTTCTAGGGTTGGGATTCTCTTGGACGTGGTGGCAAAGTGAATCATGACTATATTAGTATTTTGATACTATGTATGGAGGTGCCTTACTCTGCAAGGTAACTTTGTGGTTACCTCTTCATCTTCACTTCTTGTGTGGCTGATGATATGCATGGAACATCCAGATTGTGGTGAACTTCAACTTGGCGTGGGTCACGTAAGGTCATTAGCTTGGTTAACTGTTTTCTGAGCCTCATGTGTCTGGAGGTAGAAAGGGCACAGTGCATCTTATAAACACTGTACTATACATTATCTCCCACTCCACAGACTGAGAATTTTATGTAATTGGTGACTGAATGTTTTTTGCCTCCCAGTCCAAAATAGTGTCCACTGTGTACCATTGNAGTCCAAAATAGTGTCCACTGTGTACCATTGAAGGTTTGGCTTCACATTTTGGTATAATGTTTTATTTCTAATTGTTTTAATGGTTAAATGTTTTACTTTTTGAGAATCAAATAATTTTCTTGTCCTGCATTTTTAAGGTTCAGAAAACACTGAAGTAAATATTTCAGTTACTGTCCTTGTGTTGGTTTGTGCCTTTTTTTCTTGTTTTGTACGTTATGTGCCTTATTGACCTTTGTACCATACATACTGCATACTGTTTCTTTAAACAGGACAATATGGGGTTCCTAAGCCATGGTACTTTCCGTTCCAGTTATCATACTGGAGTGGAAATGATGCCTCTGTTGGACCAAGCAGTTTGTACTTCCCTGAAAATCAAAAAGGTTAGTGTGTTTTGTCTGTTGTTAGATTTTGTTTTGCATGGGTCTGATTTTGCAATAATGCAGATCAGTCAAAATATTCAACTTTTATGTGACAGGGATTATGTATTAGAATGATTTGTGTTGTTTTGTGTTAAGTAATCAGTTGTAGTGTTGCAACATCAGAATTGGCGACTGGAACCACAGCTCTGTTTTACTCACTCGGTAGAGAGATGAAATTTAAATAAATAGAGGCACCATATTAAAAGTAAAAGAGTTCAAGTCTCGGATTATTTCCTCCGTATTTTTATTTCAAGTAAATTTTCCCATCAAATTTGTATTAACTGCATTATTACACATTGATGGCATTTAACAATGTAGTAATTTTTACTCGTAATTTTACATATAAGAAAAAAGTAATTTTTTACTTGTAATCTATTTATGGCAAAAGATATGTAATTGTCATGTATCTGTAATCTTTACTTTTTTCCCCTTTATCTTTGAATTTCCTTCCTCACATAGCTCTATGTGCACTCTGTCAGGCCTAGTCTCTAACCCTGCAGCCTCCCTGCCCAGAACAATAGTCCTCTGGGCTGCCTTCCACAACCCAGCTCGGCATGACATAAGGCAGAAGGATAGAACAGAATGTACTCTACAATAAAGTGGATTCTCTATCCATTGTTTCTCAGGGGAATGACAGCAAATTTCAATACATATGGACTTTAAATGAGTGTTGTCTTGAAATGCAGATAAATAAAAAAAATGGGACCACAGAATATGTTCCATGGATGCGGGATTTCAATACATAGAGGTTCCACTGTGTTAGGTGTCCACTTAGGTAGAGGCACTGCTCAGGTAGCAACAATAGGTGCAGAGAGTGAACCTGGCTGAAGTTCTGGAGAACTGTGCCAGTGTCAAAGCGTACTTGGTGCCCAAAGTGTACTCTTGTGGATTTCCTCGGTAGTCGGGTAGGGCGGGACTACTGCCAGCGAGCAGAGTTCTCGTGGGAAGGTTTGTGAGTTGCGTTCCTAGTAAAATATCTCCTCCACTTACTAGTGAGGAGCACCCAAGAGGAGTTGGACTGTTGCTGGAAGCCAAGTGTTCTGTCATTGAGGTGTGTGAAGGCTCACACACTCCTTCCTGGTGATGATAGGCAAGGTCGACTACCACCTTACTCCAGTTCCTAGCAAGCGAGAGAATGCTAAACTAATCGCTAGCCAGGGTAAAGGGGCAAGTTGATTTGCATGCCTAGGTCTAGAAGTATTGTTGAGGTTTCTCGAGTTGAAAAGGGAAAGTGGAAGGACAAGGTGGACAGAAAGTGAGCTGTAGCAAGAATATGCTGTGATGAGGTTTAATTGACTTATTGGGCGAGCCAATATGTCACACACCTAGTCTCTACCATGACAAGTACCTGAAGGGCAGACTCAATTCTTGAGGTGAGGGGACCCCAGTACTGACTGGCGTGATGTCCAATGTGGGTGGGCCAATGCCAGCAGACTCGAACTGCAGGTGAGATAACTGTGACATGACTGGAGACGTAAATGAATCAAACATTCACAGCAGTCATGGTGGAGTTTTGGGCGATACTCTGGTCAGAGAACAACCAAGGAAATAAAAGTTGTGCACTACTTATATACACTGAAGAGCCAAAAAAACAGGAGGCAATTCACACCATGAATCCTGCAGGGCAGTCCACAAATCCATAGGAGTGCAAGGCGGTGGAGATCTCTTCTGAACAGCACATTGCAAGGCATCCCATATATGGTCAATAATGTTCATGTCTGGTGATTTATGTGGCCAATGGAAGTGTCTAAAGTCAGAAGAGTGTTCCTGGAGCCACTCGGTAGCAACTGTCGACGTGTGGGGTGTCGCATTGTCCTGCTGGAATTGTCCACGTCCGTCAGAATGCACAATGGACAGGATGCTTACGTATCTGTCACCTGTCATTGTCATATCTAGACGTATCAGAGGTCATTTCACGCCAACTGCACACGCCCCATATCATGACAGAGCCTCCACCAGCTTGAACAGTCCCCTGTTGACATGTAGGGTCCATGGATTCATGAGGATGTCTCCATACCCGTACACGTCCATCCGCCCGATACAATTGGAAACGAGACTCGTCAGACCAGGCAACGTGTTTCCAGTCATCAACAGTCCAATGGCGGTGTTGGCGGGCCCAGGCGAGGCGTAAAGCTTTGTGTCGTGCAGTCAACAACGGTACACGAGTGGGCCTTCGGCTCCGAAAGCCCATATCAATGATGGTCCGTTGAATAGTTTGAACGCTGGCACTTGTTGATGCCCCAGCATTGAAATCTGTGCCAATTTGAGAAAGGGTTGCACGTCTGTCACGTTTAATGATTCTCGTCAGTCATTATTTGTCCCGTTCGTTCACAATTTTTTTCCGGCCGCAGCAACGTCAAAGATTTGATGTTTTACCGGATTCCTGATATTCACGGTACACTCATGAAATGGTCGTACGCGAAAATCCAAATTTTATCGCTACCTCGGAGATGCTATGTCCCATATTTCGTGTGCCAACTATAACACCATGTTCAAACTCACTTAAATCGTGATAACCTGCCATTGTAGCAGCAGTAACCGATCTAGCAACTTTGCCAGATGCTTGTTGTCTTATATAGGCGCTGCCGACTGCATTGCGTTACTCTGATTGGTTCCATACCTCTGTTATTTGCATACACACACCTATACCAGTTTTTTTTGGCTCTCCAGTGTAATATGAACTTCCAAAATTAAGTGTATTAGGGGGACTTGTGATTCATCTGTTGTTGATCACTCACTATCTTGTTCATCTTCGGTTATGAATAGAACCACTTTATTGCAAATGCATTTAAAGAACTGTTTTCTGCATCTGTTTGTAGGCTGTTGCTTTTTATCATGTCAGGAATTTTGCCTCTTGAGAAAAATGCCATCTTGATGGCTATGAATTAAGAGAATATTGATCTATGTGCAGGAAATAGAAAGACATTTATTTTCGTAGGCAGGAAAATGTTATGCACAGGCATTTTATAACAGGGTTCTGCTATATCAGGCTATAACCGCTCCAATTTTATTCTAATGGATACATCTATCGCATGTACCATTTACCACCTGTCCCAATGTATAACCCACAACTCATGTTTTAAACATCTCACAATTTTTCTGCACAGAATTGCTGCATTAGCAGTATGTATATTACAGTAATAAAATATAACGTAAAACTACACAGTATTTGCTTTAAATAGTTGGCCCTTGTTTTTGATAAAATTGATAAATATGCTATATACCTGTAAATATAGAAAGTGTTTTGTGTTTTCAGTATAAGCATGGGAAACTTTGGAGCGGTTGTTATACTGTTTGTCCCAGCAGACTCTGTAATTTTTCTAGCTCTGTATATTTATTTTAATTTTTACATTGTTTAAGCCTCTAATTATTCAAGTGCTGTTTCAAAAATGTTTAAATTGTCTCCTTTCTCGTACAACAGGTGAAGATTTTGAGACTGAGCCAAAGCATCTACCATTAGGAGTATCGGTGCACCAATTGGGAAAGGTGTATGCAAATGGAAAAGCAGCTGTCCACAACTTGAACATTAATTTCTATGAAGATCAGATTACGTCTTTCTTGGGCCACAATGGTGCCGGCAAGACCACGACAATGTGAGTCTCAGTTTTACATTGCAGTGCTAATTTTCAATAATTAAGTTTGACGTAAAATAATGTGTTTCAGATGTAGTTAAGGTTGTTAGTCAACTGTAAAAACTTAATGTCATGGTAAAGTTAAGTGACTTCTGAGATTGAGGGAAAATTAACAATGTTTGCAGAGTTATATTGGTACGTCGTATGTAGTGATGCCGAGTCGTAAGTTGTGTAACAAGGCACGGAGAACAAAGTGAAGGAATGGATTGTTATATGGCTGAGGTGCACAGTTGTATTGAATGATACACTCAAAGAAGTGTACTACCACCACACTGTTATGATTAGTTATTGACTTGGTAGGACCAGATGTGTCACTTCTTTAGACACTCAGGTCAAGTTTACTTAAGAAATTGGTTGTGAAGGCAAGCTGTTGCAATGGGAATGGAAACCTGGACAAGTTGTGTGAATGAGGATGAGGAATGGCTGCTGCCACGGGAGAAACTTCCAGCTAGACTACCATTGAAAATGATGGAATACATTCTGCTGTACACCTAATCTCTATAATACTTCAATTTGCACTTCTCACAGCTCTCTCCAGGGAATCCTGTCAGACTGCATGCAGCTTCCCAGTACTCAAAACATCAGTATTGTAAGCTGCTAGCGCTCGTTATCGGTTTACCATCCGAGACATGTAAAATAAAAAATAAAACCTTTGTGGCAACATACATGGTTCAGATGCTGCACAGACTTTCCTAGATGTGAGTTCTTGTCGCATAATCGTGTATCTGCTTGTGAGGTGCTTTCTTCTGCTTGCTGACTGCCAGCTCCTGGATTTTACCCTCTCACTTTCTCACTTCACTATTGGGTGTTTACAGTGATTACTGAAAGCATTAACTTCTTGTCCTTAGAATTCTGTCTCTCAAGTCAGTATTGCTCGGACAGCTTTGTGCTCCTTGGTTTGATGCTGTGGGCCTGGGTGATAGTGTTCTGTTTGACACTGTGAACTGGTCATTTTCGGCACACCATCTCGTGGTATGGAGTGCTGATGGAGTACAGCTCTAGCAGGAATGCTGTCTCCGAGAACCACCTCCAGTTGAGTGTTGTAGGGGTTTATATCAGTAGGGAGTACCACGGTTCAGAAGAGCCCAGTCTAGTGAATGCTTGCCTACCAAGATAAGGGGGTACGGCATCCATCACTCTTACGTACATATCCGTAACTCTGTGGCCAACTCCTGCTGTGATTGGCAGATGTGGGGTTCGGAGCTCCTTTAGTTTGCTGGATCTGGCTGATGGTGTGGGCAGTCCCAATGGTTTCCTCATATCTGATTGAGGCAAAATTATACGGTTGAAATAACAAAATGTGAGTTAATACACTGCCCAACACCAAAATTTAAGTTACAACACAAAATAAGTAATAACATAATTTAGGGAAAACACTGCTTTTTATTTGCAAAACCATGATTATCAATTTGTAATTAAAACTTATAAACCAATTAGTATTAACAGTTTTGTTAATTTTTGATTCATTCATTTTCCTAACATACTAGATATTAAGGAAAAAACTGAAAAATTCCTCTTTAGCTGTTAACATCTGGGTTCAGTGAATAAGAACAGTGGTACGAGATGCTGTAGAAGATACAACTAAAATTACAATTAAATGGCATAAGCAAAATTGTAAAAACTGTGATGGAATGTGTTTTATGTGTAAAATCATATTTAAGCCATTCTTGTAAGATAGTGACAAAAAGAAAATCTACAGTGTCTGGGAACTTCAACATATAACCTAGGAAAAAATCTAAACACAAATATGTGGTTTCCATATGTGATAATGGTCTGTATTACCTTAGTTCAAATAAAATGATTACTGTTGTTTGTGTACGTAGTTTCATAAACATTGCAGTGTTTGAATTTTTTTTAGTATGCATGTAAGATTGCATTACTTGTAACTATGTAGAGTATTTATGAAAATAAAAACAATAACTTCTAAATGTTTACATGATAAATTTGTCATGATGGTAAAAACAAAATCTGCAATTTTAGTAACAAAATCTGTATTAAAGCAACACCATAATAACTAGGCTATATTGATAGTCTTCCTGCCAGTCTAGCTAGACATATTTTGTACTGTTTAATTTATCTCCCATTTTGTGAGTTACATGTGGGATTAAGAAAATATTAATTAAAAACTGTCAAAATAATGCTTTTATGTAGCAATACATGGTTTTTAAGCACAGAATTACACCTTACAAAATATCATGTCTCAATGTGTTGCATACATAGTTATTGTAATTCACTGTGTTTGCCAATAGGACAATAGTATTGAAGTGAATCCTAGAAACTAAGTCTTCTGTTTCCAAAATCAACAGTGTAAATATTTTATCTTTTATCTAGTGTATATTTTAGTATACATGGCTGTAAAATTCTATAAAAGGCTTTAATAATAAAACATTGTTAATATGTCATTGCATATTGTACATTTGGTTACCTCTGTCGTATTTCAGATCCATTCTAACAGGCCTGATCTGTCCTTCATCTGGGACAGCCAAGGTGTACGGGCAGGACATACGACAAGATATGGACTCTATTCGTAAAAGTTTGGGAATGTGTCCGCAATACAACGTGCTCTTTGATTTGTGAGTATCTCATTATTATTTTTTTTTTAATTTTCTCAATCATATTAATTTGCAAAGATCCTAGAATTACAGTATGGAATGTTGTCGAATTTGTACAAAAGTCAAGGGAAATCAAAAGTTAATATTTGGTTCCCCATTACTTGAACATTTTTGAAAGCCTCACTTACTCACTTCTTGATGCCCATCATGTCGCCTCCTGCCTATTCAAATAATTAACTTTGCCATGGAACTAATGACACACATTGATATTTTGATTGACATAGTAAAACTAAGAACACAAACTATGGTTCCCAGGAAAAGGGTCGTTATTTCGAAAGGGCCGTTATTGGAAAAACATTTTAGTAAAAAATTTTTACGGCTCTTCAAAAAATTGTAGTTATTTTGAGAGGGTCGCTATTCCAGGGGTCTTAGAAATGAGAGTTGACTGTACTGTAGTTAGTTTTCTGGCATAATTGCTGTAAGTACTCAAGTGAATATTTTAAAATGTGTTCATCAGTGTACATGGGAGTTTCTTTTTAAATTTGGTTTCAAAAGTGTTTTAATTCTAATGATTTCAAAAATCCTAAATGACTTCCAGCCCATGGACCAAAATGTTGACTTTTCTTTACATGTGATGTGCTTTCAGCTTACTGTTCACTTTTTTTTGTGTACTACTGTCCGACGTACTAATTTAGGTAGCACAAAATTATTTACACTGTACACTGGGACACCAAATTTGAAAAAATATTCTGTCCCCAATAAACAACACTTTAAGATCAAGTATGAATGTTTCATTATTGCGTACACAATACTGATAACACAAATAAAATATGTTGCTTTCAAATGAAATTACTTACTTTTGTTCATTTAATGACCTAAGTACTTACTGTAGCAACATACTGTTCAAGTAAAAAATTTGAGATTCTAAGTCACTATAATTGAAGTAGTTATGAGTAAGATTTCAACCACTTAACAATAAAATTTTCTTTGAATTTCGTAGTCTTATTTTGTGGCATATTAATCAGTAGATTAGTTAAAGCATGCACTGTTATTATCAAATTTCTCATTCATAATTGTAACCTATTTGTGTAATATAGTTTTGTGTCCAATAGGTACCAGAGTTACTGAATTGAGTAATGTGCCATATTTTGTATCTAATTTAGTAAAACTGTGTTAAGACATTTCTAACAGGACTTAAAAAATGTCATGTGTATTAACCAGGAAAAGTTATTAAAAGGGTTAAATTTTGTGTGTGTGTGTGCGTGTGCGTGTGTGTGCATGCATGTGTGTGTGTGCATGCATGTGTGTGTGTGCATGTGTGTGTGTGCACGTGTGTTTGTTGTGTGTTTGTGTTCACACACACACACACTCTGTGAAAAATTAATTAACTTATGAAGTAGGAAATTTCTTAAGAGGGTTTCACTGTATGTGGTGTTTGTTGTGCCAGGCTCACAGTAGAGGAACATCTATGGTTCTATGCTCGAATGAAAGGTCAACCAGTCAAGGAATTGAAGGAAGAGATTGAGAACATGCTGTTTGACCTGCAACTACCTAATAAGAGAGACACTTTGAGTCAACATCTTTCTGGAGGCATGCAAAGAAAGCTGTCAGTTGCGGTCTCGTTCATCGGTGGGTCCAGGTAAAATTGTGTACTGTGAAGTGCACCCAGATTTTACCCCCGTTAATGTAATTTAATTTATTTTTCAATATGTTTATTTTCCGTAGAGGGGTATTGTCGGATTGTTATTGTAATCTCCTTATCATTAAATACATGTGCCATTCGTAAATTATAGTCTTGAGTGCAGAAATTGTATGGCATTAGGCAGGTTCCTACAATGACCACTGGTGTGATATTTTGCTGAATCATATACTGTTTAAGTTGGACCAAGTTGTGGTAATTTCCAAAGTTATATATTTTAACAAGAAGTTGAAAACTAATACAGGAATAACTAATTATTATATTTTTAATACAATTTGAATAATAAAGCCATTACTGAGAGCCGATTGTGATAGTATGGAGGAACTACTTTCCCTCAACTTCTGAAAAACATTTTAATTTTATTTATTGTATTTGATGATTCAAGTGAGATGTAATAATGCTAAATAATTTCCAATATTTGAATGTAACATAATGGTGTTTTGAAATGTGCAGTGACCATATTATATTTTTCATCATAGCAAATGAAGTATGAAAGGAATATGTTAGGTGCAATGTCAATATGAAAATGCAGATTTCTAAGCATTGTAGTAGCTTAGATAGCTGTCAGTGTGCTTGCTCTTCCTACTGGCGTTTTTGGCAACACTTTTGATGAGTTTCGGTTGCTTGGAGTCCTTCATATCCGATTTAAACTCATCTGCTCTGTGTGCGTGTGCCCCCATCATGAAGTTGTATTTTTTTATTTGTTTTTCAAGTAGAATTATTTTTATTTTAGTTTTTAGGTATTGTATTGTTTTTGCGTCTCTATAATATATCTTGTTCTGTGTTTTTGTTTTTGTGCATTCTAAGTATTTTGGACTGATTTTTTTTTTAAATTTTTAAAAATTTTCTGCATTTATGTATTTTTTGTTATTTTTTTAGTATGTATGTTGTAATTTAAATTTTTGTTAGGAATTTTTATTTAGCTGGACTTATATTTGTTAGTCAATTTAGGATTTTTGTTTTGATTTTTTTCGTGTAGTCCATCTCATATGAGAAGGCCACACTGTGACAGTCAGTGAGTGACAACTTGACGTATATGAAAACAAACAAAGTGCCATTTACAAAATCCTGTATCAGCTGATGCACGAACGAACAGAAATTAATATTACGTTGTCTATTCTGAGAGTAGTGCAGACGCACATCAGACAAGCAGAAAATACGCGGATAAGAGAGAGTTCGTAGATTAATTAATACATTTTATTTTACGTGGCCATAAAACAGCAGTTTTTAGTTTTAAAAACTAAACTTTGTGATAAAATAGTAATGTATAGGTGTTCAAAATGAAATGCTCAATAAAACAACCAGTATAGAAATGAAACGCAACATCAAAACCTTTTTCACGTCGTATCCCGCCCTCGCCAACCCAGCTTTCCGTACGTGCTTGATATTAATTCCAAAAACATACAGAAATATTGCATAATATTGTTGAATTATTTTCTTTAATAATTTGACAAAATGTATTTGAAATACATTTTGTTCCCAGCCAGTAATAAAACAACAGTCTACTTTACAAAGATGCTATGTATTGTTGAAAAACCTGTTGTGCGCCCCTATTGGTTCTTTTGCGAAATATACGCCATATTGTTCTCCGAAAACCCATTTCCTTGTTTCCGAAGTGGGGCACCACACTCTCGCTGCACCAGCACGTCGTACCTGTAATGTTTGTTGCACTCACGTCTTCCCGCTGCCCCCTCTACACGTTCCTGCCCTTCCAGTTACATTACATTTACGAACGACCCTATAAACGCCCTCCAAACTCAGTTTCGAAGCCTCTCTCGCCGCCTGCCGCGCCACCCAAGTACTTCACCAATTCTCTCACGCAGCAGCATCTCCTGGACAACATCGTTGCCATGTGGCCGATCAGCTGATGGCGGAAGGATACGTAGTCAGATGTAAACAGTGGTGCTACTTTCGCCGAGCTGTCAAAAAGTGGCCTTCTTATATGAGATATACTACACTAAAGTCCAAAAGATGCAAAGTTCATACCGGAAATTTTAATTTGTGTCTGGGATGAATAATTTGGGAAAGGAACTTGTTTTAATGTTGTTTAATTTTAAATTTCGTTAAGATTGAGTGGTTTTCCGCGATTATTCATTGCAGATATAAATTTGTCACGTTTTGGAAGACATTACAGCGAACAAACGGACAGAATGTTCTTATCCTCTCACATGTGCGGACATACTGCATCGTGCTCCGTGGAATGTTACATTTCTAGTCATAGTAAGGCTAGATTAAAGAATTTATACTTGCCTAGGAAGTGGCAAAAATGAGACAAAGAAGCATCTCAAATAAAGAGAAAGGGTTTTTAAATGACGAAAAATAAGTTTTATATTAGTTGACTTGGCAGCTGCAGTAAAATACGTCCTTTCTCCAGTGTCAGCATTCAATCTGCAACTGAATGTTCCTTTGACTGTTGACTGATACCAAAAGTTACTTTTCTTGGCCCACAAAAGCCAGTGAGAGAAAGAGTCTGATATTCGACTGACAAAGCACAGCTGGAAAAATTTAATTAAATTTTTTTTTATTTATCAGTAATGCACTTAGGCTTGAATGAGGAATTTTTGTGGTCTTTAGAAAAATTAAGTAATCGGTTTAAATTGAAAGTAACTGAAAATAGTAAAGAACTGAAATAAAATTTTTTTTCTATTGTATTTATAACTAATTAAAAAAAATTTAATTTTAATAAAGGCTCTGACATTCTAAATATTATTTAGAGTTATGCAGTTTGTATGCTTGAACCTACTCTTATGATCTATTTCCTTCTATATTTTCTCGTGAGAGTAGTGTGCCATTGTGAAGTGTATGTTCTGAATATTCCTGTCATGTGTTTTGCATGTTACATACTCAAGTACACTATCAAACTCTACATTTTGGAGTTAGTTGAAATTAGAGCTGTAGTGATTCACAAAATTATGCAAATGTGCGGAATCACCGATTTGCCGATTTATAAATTCTGAGATTCACTAATGTGCTGCAGATGGGTTGTAAAGCTTTTTGCTTATAATTTAAGTTCAACTTAGGTTACTATTTTACGCAAATAGTGATATCGGTGAAGTGCAGAACAATTAAAAGCAGTTTTTAACTTATTTCAGTTTACAATGTCGAAAAAGTAAATAGAGTAATGCAACAAACCATAAGAGTTCAAGTAAAGGCAAAAATTAAAAAAATAGGTAATTCTACTATATTCATAGAAATACTACTGTTTTTGTAACAGTTTGTACACAATCTGGTTGTCACTAATACCAGCTGCAGCCAGCTGGGGCTTACTTGTGAACACAGAAAACAGTAAGCATGCATAAGGTTTTTAATGCTGTTGACAGTCGAGTAATAGGTTTGAAACAAAANTGTGAACACAGAAAACAGTAAGCATGCATAAGGTTTTTAATGCTGTTGACAGTCGAGTAATAGGTTTGAAACAAAAGTGGTGGATTGTTTTGAATATATGCATTGGTTCTGCAATAAACAGTATTAATGTTACTTGCAAAGTATGTGCTCTTAAACCTAATTCTTTGAAAAAACTAAATGTACGCTATTTTATGATCTGTGATCGAGTGGTTTGCCTCACATTTGGGTTGGTATAAAAATATTTGTTTATGAACAGGAAAATTTGAAATTAATGCCCATCACAGAATTAATATTTAACATTAAAATGTTTTTAATGAACTCGTAAATACGATAATGAATCTGAAGGGTACACTTTCTGTGTTCACTATAAAAGGGAAACTACACATGTTCACTTGTCTTAAAATAATATGCGATGCCGATATACCAAGTTTACATACGTAGAGTACTTTTTTTATCTTAATAACGTATGGAAAATCATTTTATAACTAAAATATATAATCAAAAGTTTTTTAATATAAACCTTGTCAAAACTGAAAAATGTTGCAACCTGTATGGATAGTTTTCCAAGGGACCAAAATNAAGTTTTTTAATATAAACCTTGTCAAAACTGAAAAATGTTGCAACCTGTATGGATAGTTTTCCAAGGGACCAAAATAAAAAAAAAACTGATGTTTGCCGACAAGAAATGCTTGCAGACTTAATCTCCAGACATCTGGTTTGTTGTGTTGGTTGGTGCAGTATGTCACAGAAAATAATAGCATATTCTGTAGTTAATAAACTTAAAATATTCAATCATGTTCAGATAAGAAAGGCAAAGTTAACAGAATTTTTCAGAGACAGCGAATCAGCATTATTGACACGTGACGCGTACTGACGTAGTATATGTCTATTAGGGATGTAGCGATTCCACTTTTCCTCGATTCTCGATGCTGATACCACTCTCGATTCTTGATTCCCGAAACCTGATTTCACTAGACACAGTTTTATTTGAAATGGTTCCAGGAACATAAACTCTATCCGTAATGGATACAANCGAAACCTGATTTCACTAGACACAGTTTTATTTGAAATGGTTCCAGGAACATAAACTCTATCCGTAATGGATACAAGAGACAGTAATATGAATTTTTGGGTAGTTGTGTGGCTGATAGGTGGACGGTAGCATTTGATGCTTTTGAATTGCTGGGTTGTGCATCTGGTGCGAACCGTTGGTGCTGGTAGTGCNTAGGTGGACGGTAGCATTTGATGCTTTTGAATTGCTGGGTTGTGCATCTGGTGCGAACCGTTGGTGCTGGTAGTGCAAACATAAGGACATTGTGAAAATGTGTTTGACTGTTGTGATAGTGTCTGGCTAGCGGTGCATCATGTTCTGTATAAATACTTACAAGTTATGAACTGGTTACGGGTGTAACAGGTACTCTTTCAGAGATCAAGCTACGTGGGGATCACCTTCGAGAAATCTGTCCTCTTCAGAAGTGCGTTGAGCTGGATGGTAGCATTTTTAAAATCAGTTGTAAGATGTATCATATTTCTGTCTATACTGTACGTATCTGTCTACAGTGACACTGTGGGCAGTTCATTTAGTTCATTTTTAATTTTATTTCATTTTTATCCTTTNCTACAGTGACACTGTGGGCTGTTCATTTAGTTCATTTTTAATTTTATTTCATTTTTATCCTTTCTTATGCAAAGTCATAAAGAGGTAATTGCTAATCTAATCTTATATGTTTTCTTGGGGTATTTTTTTACAGGCATATGTTTTCTTGGGGTATTTTTTTACGGGCTTAGATACAATTAAGTAAAATCAGCCTTTAATAGCATAATTAATTGTAAATTGCTATCTCTGTGTAGTTTTAATGGAAGAACTGACATTTTATTACCTTTACCGTTTCTTATTTGGAGTTTGAAATAGCCCCCAGGCCTGTTTTGTAGAGAGTAAGCAGTTGCAAGCACCAGTGTGGTGAGCTCTTCCTTTGATTCGTCGGAGTCTCCTACACCAGGCTCTTCAAGTGCTCTCACATAAAATAGCAAAGTCATGGGAGGTCGGGAGAACTGTCAATCCATTGCTCAATGAATCTGCGGTTCAAATGCTCTCAGATGTCGCAAGAGAAATGAGGAGTTGTACAGTCATGTTGAAATCACAACTGATGTCTACATGTGGGCAGGTTATTGTTTAGAATAATTTGATAGGGCCATACATGCTGCCATTACATCTCGGTGGTAACCTGTACCTGTGGTTCCTGGAGAACACGTTGCCTGGGCTCCTCGAAGATGTTCCTCGTGATATTTGTGTACGACAGGCTATGAAACACCATTGCACAGTGTGTATTTGAAGCAGGGCCACATTTTTCAACAGTCTTTTAAAGCAATACAATTAAATTGAACTGTAATGTTTTCATTCTTGTTCATTTCAAAATGTACCTCAGTTATCAATTTAGGACACCTGTAGTTATTTTATTGATTAAATATATTAAATATTTTGGTTTTTCTTAACATTCCTAAAAGTTTGAATACTGAATTTTGTTGCATACTGTATATCGCGGGCATGTACATTTTTTTTTCTCACAATTTGACATTTTTGTTTCTGACAATTTTCTTTTGTTCCATATAATGTATATGCAGTATAAAGTTTGCTGTTTTTTTTTCCCACTTCCTTTCCTTTGCAACTGTTTTGGGTCCTGTAACATACATAAATATTCATTACATAATTAATGTAAAGGTTTGGCATCCTGATAATTTTCATGCATTTACATGAAGAATATTCATACTTGGAATTTCACAAATTTATATAAATGTAAAAATATATGACAGGACAGGAAGTCAAGTACTTACAGTCTAGTACTTGTCGACAGGCGCACACATTTTTTACGCAGTTGCCCAATCACTATTGTTTCGCTAGCTAGGCTAGCTTCATCAGGCACCATCTGATGAAGTTGGCATAGCTAGCGAAACGATGGTGANTATGACAGGACAGGAAGTCAAGTACTAGACTGCAAGTACTTGACTTCCTGTCCTTTATATATATTTTTGGTAGCCTTGTGCCCTGGTTGTAACCTTAACTTAAATAAATGTAAAAATAAAATAAAAATCAAATGCAGATACTGATTTAATTTTGTAAAATATGTTTGCAGGACAGTTATATTAGATGAACCAACGGCAGGTGTTGACCCCTATGCAAGAAGGTCCATTTGGGAACTTTTGGTAAAATACAAGAAAGGTAAAATTATTATTTAATTGAGTAGTGTGTTTCTTTGGCACTGTTCTTATGATGTTATGTGCAATACGTTGAAACATGTTGGGAAAAATTGTTGTCAGTTGTTAATTGGATTAAAATTTAATGTTAAGATTTGAGTAGAGCATATTAGTGATAATACTGATAGTACATATAGTGAGATAGTGGTTAGAATTTTTTTTATTAATATTTTAGTGCCAGCTTTTAATTTAAATTAAAGTTTAATTTAAATTGTATTAAAATTTTATTATACTTTAATTACTTTCTTAATATTAAAGGTTATTATATTAAATTACAGTAAAGATATAAATATAAGACTTTATTATACTTGAAACATCACCTTTATAAGAAAAATCCACCTAAAATATAAATATTCCTTTATAAAATCACAATTTTACCTTCTATTTTCACATTTTTTGGTTTATAAAACATAAATATATATTTATGTTTTATTAACTTTTAGAACATTCTATATTGTGGTTGTAATGCCTTAATAATTTTGATGTTAACAGTAAAAAAAAAAAAAAATGTAACGGTCATGAAGCAGCATTTCCTACTTATTTTATGTGAATGTAGCAAAATACCAATTTTTGTTTTGTTGGTTGAAGAGGAGGAGGTTGGAGGGTGGAGGAAACTGTCTGTTTTACATATATTATATAACCTTAAAAAATTGCAATGAGCACTTTAAATAATGTGTACATGTACACCTGATGTGTTCCATCCTATAGAAAGAAGTACAGAAGGGCAATAGGGAAATTGACATAAATTAAGAGCCCATATCTTACGAACTAGGTATGCATTGTATAACAATAATGGTCATACCATTTTTGTAGGGAATTTTATGCAAATCATATTTAATAAAATTCTTTGCGAAAAAATGACCAACACAAAAAAAAGTGAAAAACTGTTTGTCGCCAATTTTTAAATATGGTGGGCTATGCTCTGATCTGGTTATAAGCTTTCAGTATTTTGAAGAGGAAACACTAAGAAAGTGTGAGCCTAAATTCCGGTTATTACGAATTTTTACACAGAAAATAGGTATTGGACTTGGAAACTGGCAATACGTTGATACCATCAGTACTTGGCCTGTATGGGAACGATTTTAGACAAGTATTGTGGGTGATACCCAGCTTCAGTCGTCAACTAGGCACCGTGTGACACGTGCTTGGTAATATTGCTTTGTGCTGAGAAATGTTTATTTCGTGGCCCATATTAGAAAATTGAAATAAACTTTAATTATTGGCTCTTTTTCCTTGTTCTTTCCACCTAACCATATCTTAAGGTTATAATTTTAACCTGTTGAACAACTTCCTGACAGTTACATAATAACTTATCTAATAATGGTTTTTTGCAATAAAGTGATACATTTTTTTAATCTAACAGGAAATTACAACTCAAGCTATCAATTTAAACAATAATGTAATGTTCATGTACAGTTTGTTCATAAGGAATGACTCATTTGTTAATAATTTGCTCATACAGGCAAAGAGGACTAGTTGTCAAGGGTTGGTAGGTTAGCTTCTGATTCCATCTCTTGAGGTGAAATTAAGTCTCATTGGCGAGAAATTTTTTTGTAANCAGGCAAAGAGGACTAGTTGTCAAGGGTTGGTAGGTTAGCTTCTGATTCCATCTCTTGAGGTGAAATTAAGTCTCATTGGCGAGAAATTTTTTTGTAAACTGTTGAATACGTCAATATGAATGTAAGCATATTTAACATAAACAACCAAAGTAAGGTCACAGTTATTTAAGATGTTACCACCTGCACAAACACACATGTCATGTNCAACCAAAGTAAGGTCACAGTTATTTAAGATGTTACCACCTGCACAAACACACATGTCATGTTAATTATAACATAGGAAACTAGTGTGTTTCTTATGCACATGTAATTAATTGAAATATGTTCTGAATAAAGATATCAAATTTAAATTTATTGATTATTTCAATGCATTAACTAATTCAGCATAATAAAATAAATAATTTGGTTACTGTTTTTTCCACGTATATAATGTAATACCTGTGTGTAGTCGCGTGGTGAAATTGGCAGATGTGTGACTGCAAGTGTTAACAACAAGACACCTACAAACAGAACTTGAAATAGTATAACCAACACATATTAAGTACTCGCATTTGTTTACATACTGTAAATGCAAGTGGAATGCATTTGCCAGCCATAAACTGAAGCTGTAGTTTTTTTTCTCTTAGGTTTCATACATTGGATTGTGGATTTGTACTGCGAAAGCAAGATACAGTAGAACCTCTATGTATTGAACCCAGATTGATTGAAAATCTGGTTCCATGGAACATATTCTGTGGTCCCATTTTTGATTTATCTGCATTTCAAGACCCCATTCATTGAAAGTCCACATGTATTGAAATTTTTTTTAGTCCCCTGAGAAACGATGAATAGAGAATCCACTGTATTACGGTTTGTTTAACCTGAACGTGGCGGTAAAAATGAATACGTCAGAAATTGGAACCATAAGAGATGCATTTACCATGGTGAAATGTGAAATATATTTAAACTTCCAACACTTAAACAGAAAAATTTTAGTTCTAAATTTTTTTTATTGAGCAAAAAAAATACTGCTAAATTATATCAAATAATTATGAATTCCTTTAGTGAGCAATGAGTATTGAGTGCATAGAGCATTGCTGAAACTTTTTCAAAGGTAGAATTAAGAATTAAGAAAAAATGTTACTGTCCCACCTGTAAAAAACCTAAAATGACTGGATTATTGTATTACAGTATTTTTTTGACTGTTTCTTATGTGGTTTGGCGCAACTATTGTTTGTAGGTCGGACCATCATCCTGACAACACACTATATGGATGAAGCAGACCTCTTGGGTGATAGAATAGCTATAATTGCAAATGGACGGCTCCAGTGTTGTGGTTCCAGCCTGTTTCTCAAGTCGAGGTTTGGGACTGGTTACTACCTCACCTTGGAGTTAGACCTTAAGAAGCTTACCATCCAGGTAATTGAAATCAGCTGGATAGTATTCCTGGTGAATTATTTTCCTAATTTTCTGTTATTTTGGAATAGTTGTGAAGAAAAATTTTTGGTCCAGAAAGTTTAGAAGTTGCTCTACTTCATCACATAACGTCACACATGTTATACTAACATTTCCTTTAAAATAGAGATAGGGAAAATTGATTCTTTGATACCCCAATACCCATCAATTCTACGATACAAAGCGAGAATCTAAAAATAAATTTGATTCTTTGGATGACCGAGTAGCATAATAGCATCACTATTTAAAGTGTCGACAAAACTTACAGTGTCTTCCAATTACTGCACTGGACTGCACCCAGTGCGCACTGGCCGAGTGCCGCGTCTTCCAATTACTGAAACTCGCACTGAGTGCAGTGCAGTCAATTTTCATCTTCCAATTACTGTTTTTCACTGAACGGATGCACACAGTATGTAATATTTTCTGCACTGGCTCTGAGTCTGTGCGGCTGTCTCAGTGCAATATGGCGACGTCCTGTATTATAAACAAGAAAAAATGACTTGCNCGACGTCCTGTATTATAAACAAGAAAAAATGACTTGCGATTTTGGAAAGTTTAGAATTAATGGTCAGGTGACACTTCACAAACACGGGGAAGATGAGGTTAGTTTAATTGTTCATGTTTACTGATTCAACAACAGTTTTACACTTCAAACAAAGCGACTTCCAATAGGCGAGTTATTAATTCAACAGCGTCGAGCTCTTCACGGCCTGGGTACACGCGCTGAAATATCAGTGCTTTGTGGCAAATTAAGAGTTCGGCTTCCTCATGGTCCTTCTGTACTTGGCTATACAGTTTGTCAGTTAGTTGGGCGACCATGTGCGGTCCTGAAAAATAGGCGACCAGCCTTTCCGCAATCTGGTCCCAGTTGGTTAAGTATTCGCCGTAATGTTTCCACCATTTCTCGGCTTCTTCTTGAAGCTGGACCTTCTTAGCCTTGCAGGGCGTCTGGTAATTTAGTTCTCTCAAACTCCGTTCAGCAGGCTTGCAGGAATTTCCTAGGATCTTCCTGCGTTTTAAGTATTCCGGTTGTGGCATTGACTCGAGGACCTACGGTCTCCCGAGCAACATAGATTCTGGTTGTGGTGGTGCTTTTTGCTTCTTGATGTGGCAGATTGGGCACCTGAAAATAAGACTGTCCATGTCTCGGGCCAGGTCGTTCCATCCAAGACAGAGGTGGTGGAATGTGCGTGGACACATAGCGCGCAATGCGGTAAACCCTCTCTTCCTGGGCAGTTTGTGTAGTCACATCTGCGATGGTCTAGACATTCTTAGCAATGGTACTCAAGGTCTTAGATATTTCTCTCAATGTCATCCCATTCTAGACAGGCATAGTGGTATATGGTTCCGCAGTGCGCACAGGCAATGAGATACTGACCCGTACCTGGGCATTCTTGTACTGTGCAGGTTTGACCAGCTCTTTCCTCAGTATTTTCGGAAGTAACTATTTTCGTTATTGTGTATGGGCACCACTGGGTGTTTTGCGCTCGACTCCCCGAAGTCGGTTCAGTGATCTAGCTGCGGAGTCCCAAGGGCTTTTCTCAGGGGCTTCCCAGTCCTGAAGGTTACTCGTTCGAGCTCTCCCAATCGCTCAACGGTCCCTAAACATTAGGTGCTAAGAAAAGAAAAATTTGTTGTCGCCCCACCTTTGGCATATCTAGTGTGGGTGGACTTCGGCAGCTTTTCTCCTCCGAGATGGCAAGAAAACTGGTGCCACCAACTTAACGGGATTATTGCAGGGTGTAGGACGGGCCTGTGATGGCTATTCAACTGTAGCCCGTTGTGCAGGTGGAGGTGCCAAAGGAGGTGCTGGTGGGATCTGCATACGAAATGGGGTGTAATAAGGAATAATGTCTATACAGCGGGCCACTCGTGTGGCAGTTGGTGGTTATGGGATGGTGACAGTCTTCTTTGGAGGCGTGGGTGGCAGAAGTGAAATAGCTCGTGGTGTGTGCCACAACAGATCAAACTGCAAGCTGCGATTCCTGCTGGTATCATTATACGGAGCTCCCCTCTCTCGAACAGCCTCTTCTTGTTTCCAGTTGTACACTCTGGCAGCACCCTGCCCTTCCCCTACTAGGTCCCC
>NQII01006950.1:49499-83587 GCA_002778355.1 Clitarchus hookeri | reverse complement strand
AGGAGGCAACGCTGCACTTCTGTAACCTCGAACGATACAATGCACTCTATGGCGTGTGGCAGGCACATCTCTTCTCGGAGGGGGCCGCGACTGTGGCGGAGGCTAGAGCAGATTAAGACGTCGCCAGTGGCACGTCAAAGTTAGGTTGGCCGGTAGCATGGGGCAGTGGACCACTCACAACTGTTAGCAAGCACACACGCCCTAACTCATTCTGGCGGACCGCTTCCTAATAGTAACGCAGCACCAGTCTTTATAATCTGTTATGGTAAGTGGTATTGCAGTGTGTGGCTGTACGTACGCAACGAAGTTCACGAATGAGGAAAGACTGGATGCTCTACGTAATTACGGTGAGTGTGGCAGAAATGCCAAGAAAGCCATCCAAATGTATGGTGAAAGGTATCCTAATCAGACACCCATCTCACGGCAAACAATACGATGAATTTTCACACTTCTCTTGTCACGAGGTGATTGGAATTCCACAACAAGAGTGCAGCGAAAGACTGCTTATGGGTGAGATGCATCAACACGATTTGTTGGCATGTCGATGCAAACCCCCACATGGGTATGCGAGAACTTTCCAGGTTCGTAGTAATAAGTAAAACAAGTTTGTCACGGATACTGCGCCAACGTAAATTCCATCCATATCACGCGACTAGAATGAAGGTGATTTCCAGCAGCATGTTCAGTTTTGTAGGTTTGTTCTGATGTCTGTAAGGGATGACAGAAATTTTCTGAAGAACATACTATTTACCGATGAAGCAACCTTCACAAACTATGGGTGTGTAAATTTACGAAATATGCACTACTGGGCGACAGAGAATCCGCGTTGGGTTTGGCACTTGGAGCATCAGCGACAGTGGAAAGTGAACATTTGGTGTGGAATCGTTGGAGTCCACATCATTGGGCCATACTTCATTCAAGGGACAATGACCGGCTGTATGTACGCCCATTTCCTCAGAGAGACCTTACCGTAATTCTGTAAGACATACCGTTCGACATACGTTGCGATATTTGGTTTTAGCTTGATGGTTGTCCTGCGTATTTGGCTTTGGTGGCGAGGCAAGTTTTAAATGAAACGTTTCCAAACTGGTGGTTAGGGCGTGGTGGTGGTGTAAGACAGCCAGATTGCTCCCACATCCTCACACCTTTCAATTTTTTCCTAGGGGAACACTGAACGATAGGGTGTACAACACGGTTCCTACAACGCCAGAGTTCCTACAACACCGGAAGACATGCAGGAATGCATTGTGGCAGCTTGCAGAGGCTTTACACCAGAAACACTTCAGGCAGCTCGTTGCTCACTACATGTGTGTTTACAGATGTGTATTGCTGTCGATGGTAAACACATTGAGCACATACTGAGAAAATACCCAATGTGAAGCGTTTCAACCTTAACTGTGCTGTTTTGTACTGTGCTATTGCATTTTGCTGTGCTTTTGTTGTGCATCTGTATGCATACGTTACTCAGTACAGTTAATGACTAGGAAACATATCTCCTGAATTACATTGCTATCTGAATAAAATGTAATGTATTGATATCAGACTTGCACTAACATTGCCAGTCTTCCCTCCGCTGTGGTGCTCTCCTTTGTCCAGTTTCGCTTTCCGTGCCCCTTGCCCTACTAAGGTAAGCGCTACGTTGCTATAAGGATGCGGTCCCACCAAGATGAGTCACAGCGTGTGTTGCTTGCTTTCAGCTGTGAGTACAGCTTCAGTGCCCCATGCTACCAGCGCACTTAACTTAATCATATTTGTACATTATTTCATGGCATTTCTGTGTTACTTTCTACAGCATATGCTGTATCACTAAATTTTTCTTTGCACGTACTTTCAGATGCAGTTGAAATAAATGTGTTTTTCCAGGGGGAAAATCATATGTGGTTTAGGTATTTCTATCCATAATCGTTAAGAATAGTCACTTTGCGTTTGCGGCAAATTATTTGCCCCCGTATGTAATTGTATTTAGCGAAAACCACATTTCGTGATGTGCAACCGTTCTGGAAATTTAGGGTGTGCCCACGTTAGGCAGACCATTCTGTATATGGTTGATATTTATGTCTATATTCACCCATGAAAATATGGTAAAAAAACTGCCAGCATTTCAAATGACAATTGGATCAATCTTTTGTATGTGAGCATGAAGCACTCAATTTGTAGGGTTTGGCCCATCATATTTGCATTGGTAAAATTGTAGTGCTTGAAAACTTAAATCTGGACGTTTCTTTAAAAATGTTGGTTTCGTATGTAAAATAGTGAAATTTAATATTTTCGTTGTATTGATAGTGTTTTGTATACATATGCCTGTTCTTTCTAGCCAAATCCAGAGGAAACTGCAGCAGTTGCTAATGGCTGTATTCCTGGGACCAACTTGGATGTTCCACATCACGACATAGGTAATGCAGTTAATATTAATGTGCCTGCCACACCTACACAGCCTTTTGATTCCACAAATTGCTAAAGTAGAACACTTCTTTATCTCCCACTCTTCTTTTGATCAAGCTCCACATTTACCTATTCTGTTCTCTGCTTCTTCTTTAACTGTATATTACTACTTTTTTACTGACATAAATTATACTTGTTCTCACCATTTCATTATGGTTTGTTAATGAGTGTCACGTTCATTAAAAGTAATAACTTTCGTCAGCCCAGCATAATAACTCACCCGTAGTAATGTGATGATTTGCATTGGTAGTTTTCTGCAAAATGTATACTAAATTGTGGTTTAAGTTACCTGCCTGAATGACGTTATGTTGTACTTCTTACTGCAGTGAAGTAAAAGAAATTGTAGCTGATATTGGTATGCACATAAAATGTATGATTGCATGTATATGATAGCTGTATAGTATATTTACAGCATATTCACACTTTTTAAAATCAAACCTTTGAAAAATCACTTTATTTATGAAGTGTTTGTTGTTTCTTTAATATATCAAGTTTTACAAGAGTTTTGTACTCCTGTTGACATGTATCTCATTTTAGCTTAAGTTGTACTTTCACTTTTATTTTATCTAAAAAAAATTATTTTTTATTTTGTAGTTAAGACTTAGTGATGGGTTGAGACTCGGAAAATCGAGTTGTCGAACTAAGAGAATCAACTTGTCATTCGAGTCAAGTTTTTTCCAGCAGACATCAAGCTACTAAACGTACAAGCGAGTCATTGTGGTTGTAGGTTATAAACAATTATTCTCACCTAACAATCAATCTTTCGTATCGCGCGAATCAATCATTTTATATTGCTAAACCGGAACGAAAACAATAGCTTGGTTACGTGCGTTGACACTAGTTTGAAGTTTATGATGTTTGGTATATATACAGCTGTAATAATACCTGATGCTCTCGCATACAATTTTCTGTGGTAGTTACTTAATGTTTTTTTTATACCTACAATTGATCGTTTTAGCTGATCAGTGATCAACAATCAGCATTATTGATTTTTCACAAAAACTTAGATTTATGTTGCAAGATTATTTTGCTTAATTATAAAACAAAAATAGGATTTGTTAAATAAAGTACTTTTTAAGGGAATTTATGCTTAAATTAAAGCTCTATTCAAATATACAAACTTTTGATGCATAAATATTAAGCAGGAATGGAAGTACTAAAGTAGGTAATCCCTGGGCAGAAGATAAGCACAACCTTACATGTGCGCTGGAACCAGCATGATAATAAAGGTAAACGGAAGTGAGTGGACGTGGATACCGTACAAAACTACTGTATTTGTACACTCTTTTAGGAGTTATATTATTAGTGACCTCGAGAAGTTCAAATACAGTAGAACCCCGATTTAACAAAATGTCATAGTTACTGAAAATCTTTTAGCTATTTTGCTGTTTCATTAAATTCAAAATTACTCATTTTAACACTCCCAACACCAACAAATTTTTATAAAATTGTGTTTTTTTTTTTTCAAGTTAAAAATTTTTTTTGTTATCGATGGTGCAAAATAACACTTTTATTTAAATAATACTTAAGTAACTCACTAGGCAGATGTTCTGCAAATGAAATGGTACCCCACAAGACCATAAACAATCTGTAGTTAAAGAAAATAAAGTTTAAACTTTATGTGCCGCCTAACTTCTAGCAAGTGCGAAATCCATTTCCGAAAGCCTTTTTGTACAAAATTTGGATGATTTATTAACGAAACACAAGTTTATTTCAATGAGCACAATTCTTTCGGATAGAAATATACATCCCACAAGGCCGTCAATGTCTTACGAGTCACAATGTTTATGTGTTTGTGGCTGTATTATATTTTTTTGTCAGCTTACATTTTTAGCCAGTGCGAAGGCCAACTTTCTCACTAAAATTAAACAAACAAACAAACAATTGTTTGTACATTCTGCACCACAATCATGCCTTCATTTATCAGACAGGCATGCACACAGCTGGTGCGAAGGACGTGACCTACTTTTCAAGAGCAAATGCAACACATGCGACAGAGAAGCGAGGTGGGTTGACGTAATGTGTTAAATCCGAAACCGTAAATGAAATCGTATTTCATTAAAAAATAGTGTAAGCAGGTCGTTAACAGGCAATGTAGTCAATTCCAATCGCAATCTGTAGTCAAAATCCATTAAGAGAAAAGCCAAAAATCAAAGTTATAACAGCACTATTGAAAAACATATCAAAATGATGTGTGGCGTGTTCACAAGATAAAAGGTGCTCATGGGCGGGAGGGAAAGGTAACCTGCACTGTATTGGCCACCGCTGTTGCTAGGCGTGCGTGGTTGGATGGCAGCTAGGCACGTGGGAAGGGATAATGGCGGCAGGGTGAAGTTTAACTCGCTAGATGCACATGCGGTCAACTAAAATCATTGCCGCCGTAACTTTAAGTGGATTTTAACCAATTTTTATTTGTTTTTTTGTGTTTCAGCAGATGGTTTAAGGGTATCTACTGAGAAATACCTACATTTTATTGCCTTGGACCACCAAATGTATTTTATTATGTTTTCATTGTAATTTATTCAATTTTAGCAAGGATATTTGATTATTTTCATAAATTTTTGGAATTTTTTGATGGTTCCTGAAAATCTTTACTTTAAATCACTGTTTTCGTTACCTACATGTACGTTACATCGGGGCTCGACTGCACCAGTATTGTGTATACTCAAAATAAACACCCTGTTTTTTAATGAAAAAAATGGGGAGCTCGGGAATGAGTGGGCATTATATTTGCGACTTACGCCATTAACTGGATTTTCACTGCCCTTTCCCTCTGTTTCCAAATGGCTGCAGAGCTTGATGCTGCTGGAGATAACTGAAGAATGGCCAGATGAAGGAGGGCTTTTCTTCTTCCAGAACCTGGACTTTAGATTATTCATTGTGGTTGCTAAGCCTCCCCCTGCTCTGAGCCTGAGCTTTGGCACTAGTGAACAATGGTGGCAGACATTTATATTTATGGTGCAGATTGGGTTTTAACTCAGAAATGTTATACTGAATTTGAGTTGACTCGACTTGAGTTTCATACAACTTGACTCAAATCAAAGTTGTCAAATTCAAACTAGTTCTTCATTATTAAGAATATATGTGTGCTGGTAACACCTAGTAGGAAATAGTTTTCTTGCAAAATATTATTAAACTGGGTGTGCATGAATGTGCATTGCCCATTTGGTGTAATTTTCTAGATTTGTAAAGTGTTTGCATGGGGTGAAGGAATAGTCTGAAAGTAGAACTTTATCATGGTTTCAGTAGTAACCATGAATGGACTTAAACTGTAATTGTATCTGTGAAACGCTATAGCTCGTCTGTACCATTTTTCAGTGCACAGTATAATCCAATTTTTTACACCTCTCATTTTACATCAGTTTCCTTTCATAACTTGAAATGCTCATACTCTCATACCCTACTGTTGTCCTTTTTACCTTTTTCCTGCAGTTTGTACAATTATTTTGATTTATTTCTTAATTTTTTATTTTGGCTTGCCATTATTCTAAAAAATATAGGGGTTTTACTATATTCAGTTAGCATGTTTTACATTTAGTACATAGAAATTGCAAAGGTTTAGGTAGTGTATCACTTTATGATTACTTTCCAAAATTCTTACTACACACAATCTGTTCATCTGAAACTTGTGTGCTTCCATGCTCACTCCCTGTATGTACAAGATTTAGAAATGGTTCACGATAATTTGGTAAACTGCTAAATTATATTACTTTATTATTTTTTGCAGATATTGCTCAAATAACAGATGCTCTGTGTGAGTACATACCATCTGCAAAGCTGCACTTGCAGAGATCTTCAGAGCTGATCTACCTGCTGCCACACGAGCATGGCGTCCAGCAACTTCAATTACTCTTGGATAACTTGGACAAGAATATGGCAACTCTGGGTGTCTGCTCATATGGCTTGACAGAAACTATGTTGGAAGAGGTAACCCTTATAAACAATGTATACAATTTTACTTACTGTAGTACAGCTGTGTTCAGTTTTACCTTTTTCGGAATTGATTGGCAACAAATGAGGTCACAGATACTCTTTTGTGCCATAATTGTATTCTGAAGATGTATGTTTAGCATTATGAATTAATATTTCATTGAAATATCTAGTGATGGGTTGAGTCGAGTCTAGTTGAGTCAACAAAGATCGACTCATCACTTGAGTTGGGTTTTTTTTTACAGCAGACATCGAGCTACTGAACTTGCAAGTTGAGACATGGTGCTTTTAGGTTATGAACAACAAATATTCGCACCTTACAATTGCCTTCCCTTTCTCGTGAATCAATAATTTGATGTTTCTAAATCGTTAAAGTAGTGCCGAAATGAAAACAATAACTCTGTTACATGCCTAAACATTTGAACATTTGGTTGACGCTCGTGATATTCAGCTGTGATAAAATCAGGTGGGTGTTATATTCGGGACTTGAGCCATTTTGCTTCCTCTTCCCGCCTCCTGTCCCTTCCCCCTAGGGCGACATCAAATAATGGGACCCTTGTCAAGGTTCAATTTATAGTCTCAGTAAGACACAAATACATAGTAACCATAGGATGCACAGTATTTAAACATGAAAAGCCCTTGTCTCAATGGCACGCTACATCTTCAGCAGAAATATGCATAACCGTAAACTTGTCATTACTTTTCTCATCTAATTACCGTTTTAAAAACGTGTTAAAAGAACTACTAAAAACTTTAAATGTAGAGTGCTTGTCCGCTTACCCGGGCATGTAGACGGCATGCTGATGACCAGCCTGTAAGTCACTTCACCCCTCTAACAGTTATCTTTTTTTTTCTATTAGTATGGCGGCTGACATTACCATTCCTACCATAGTCATTCACTCGTCGGCGGGAGGAAAAAAGTAGCGCTGTGAATCACTCACCCTGGCAAAGAATTATTCTTATTGGTAGAAACTAGTCCTAAACTTTTTCTTGGTAAACTGTGACTATAAGAGGGGGAGGAAGTTATAAAAAGGGGGGGAGCCTTATACCGATGTACATAGGTACACATTTATATTTTTGGTGCAAACACAATTTTAACTAAAAAAAAATTTATCCTGAATTTGATTTGACTCGACTCAACTTTCGTATAACTTGAGACTCGACTTGACTCGACTCGACTCTCATGCAACTTGAAACTTGACTTGACTGGACTCGACTCTCATGCAACTTGAAACTTGACTCGACTCGACTCGACTCTCATGCAACTTGAAACTTGACTTGACTGGACTCGACTCTCATGCAACTTGAAACTCGACTTGACTGGACTCGACTCTCATGCAACTTGAAACTTGACTCGACTCGACTCGACTCGACTCTCATGCAACTTGAAACTTTACTCGACTCGACTCGACTCGACTCGACTCTCATGCAACTTGAAACTTGACTTGACTGGACTTGACTCTCATGCAACTTGACTCGACTCGTCTCAAAGCTGTAAATTCGAACTCTCCCATCACTAGAAATATCCTCTAGTTTTTCCTCAAGAGATTATAGAAAATGAAATTTGCGGTCACAAATAAATACACATTATCCTATGTTAGAGTTTGTGTAATTGTTTGGTGACAAGAGAGGTCACAGATGTCCTTCTGTGGTAAGATTTTATTTGGAAGACATCTGACTATTGAATTAAATTTAAATTTTTTTCCAAAATCCTCGTGATTTTACTCCAGAGACAATTAAACATTGACTTAATGAAAAAAAAATTAATTTTTAATAATAGGGGTGTGGGTGGGTCAAAATTAGTTCAAAATTTCCCAAATTATATATGACCAATAACGACCTTATTTCTGGAAACCATGAGGGGATGTTTTGGTAAGGCTCTACAGTATTATTACACCCTCTTCTACAATTCTTGCACATACAGAGAGTACCTCTGTAACAGTGAAGTCTTGGACATATGAGAGCCCATTGTGTCCATGTGCTTGGTAGTGTAGAAGTATTTTGTTTGTCCACTTTGTAATTTATCTCCCCCCCCATTTTGTATGTCACTATCTTTTCAGCAGTGAAAGAAAGAAGGAATACTTTGCTCCATATACTCCAGACCGACATTGGTGTGTGGTGGCTCTGCACTTTAAACTATTGCACTACCATTGTGTAACTGCTTCATCCCTTTTGGCTTCTTTAGTGGGAAAAAACACAATGTGAGCCCTAGTCTAGCACAGGACTGCTATTTTTACAGAGTTTTATGTTATTGAATTGGTTAATGGATTTAAACGAAATATCATGGATTTTCTTTCATGCCATTGCATAGACTTTTTTGTTTACAGACAAAAGGTTTGACTCTTAGATCTGTATGTAATATGGAATCAAGCATTGGAATTTCCAATGTACAATAAACACCTAAGCGGCAATAGTTTTAACTACAGTACAAGCAAGATTTGTGTCAACTTTGACCAGTATGNGGTGTGTGGTGGCTCTGCACTTTAAACTATTGCACTACCATTGTGTAACTGCTTCATCCCTTTTGGCTTCTTTAGTAGGAAAAAACACAATGTGAGCCCTAGTCTAGCACAGGGCTGCTATTTTTACAGAGTTTTATGTTATTGAATTGGTTAATGGATTTAAACGAAATATCATGGATTTTCTTTCATGCCATTGCATAGACTTTTTTTGTTTACAGACAAAAGGTTTGACTCTTAGATCTGTATGTAATATGGAATCAAGCATTGGAATTTCCAGTGTACAATAAACACCTAAGCGGCAATAGTTTTAACTACAGTACAAGCAAGATTTGTGTCAACTTTGACCAGTATGNGTGTACAATAAACACCTAAGCGGCAATAGTTTTAACTACAGTACAAGCAAGATTTGTGTCAACTTTGACCAGTATGCAACATACATACAGAAAAATAACTTTGGGCTGCATTGAAAATGTTGAATATCATAATTTGGAGAATCAAACAAAAATTAACAATATTTGATATTTGTTCATTTTTATTTTCCAAATCGTTACTTAGATAAAAATGTTTTTGTTTTATATTTGTTGACAGGAGTAAAGAAATTGGCATCCACGTTGCAATAAAAAAAAATGGTAAACAGGCGAACGTGTATTGCAAGTTTTGCGTAAATGAAGTGTAAAATATGGGATGTGCGTACGTATATGCAGCATCGTGCATGTCAAGTATCGATTTCTAGGTGACTAGTTTCGATATACGTTGTATGTAACCTAGAATCAATATGTTCACAAAAAATTATACGTAGCAGAAATGTAGCTACTAATATTCTGAATGTTTTGCCATTTAAGTAATATCTAATTCTGGTAATTTTAAAATATGGTTTTGCTATCAACAATTTTTAACACCAGAAAAATGCCTTATTTGTGGTGTCCCAAGTTGTAATTCATTGTTGCCGTGACATTTTAAAATCCCAAAAGGTGAGGAAAGTTTACAGGAAACAAAAAATCATACTCTTCGCTACTTTTTGTTGCGTAAAATGTTAATAAATATGTTTAATGAACAAATTTGCTATGTGTTATGTTCATAACCTGTTCATGTGAAAAGGTTATAATTTCACCACGTGATTTGGAAGTCAACAAGTTTGCAATTTGTGGAAAGTAGATGCTAATAATTCTGTGGAAGTTGTTGTGATGAAAAAAAAAATTGTAGTACCAAACACCCTAAGTAAGTACTGTTACGTGTCGCTGGTCCAAGCNAAGTTGTTGTGATGAAAAAAAAAATTGTAGTACCAAACACCCTAAGTAAGTACTGTTACGTGTCGCTGGTCCAAGCTGCTGATGTTGGCCCGCCCTGCGCAAGGAAGGGAAAAGGAGAATAGAGAGTCGTTATGTGATAACGGCGGCAGCGAAGCAAAGGATTGTTTTGAATGAATAGGTGAGTGATAGGCCGGTGGCCGCGTATCTGTTACTTTCGGTGCATGCTGCTGACCCTGGTTGTATTGATATTTGCGTTTATCTGAAGAATGCTCAGGATTCGGGGTGCGTTGAACCTTCCAGATGGTCAGGGCGAACTGTATAAATATTGCGACAGGCCTCCGGGCCACGAGTTGAATTTTAGTCGATGAGTGAATGAGTGGCTGAGTTCCGAGCGATAGAAGACTAGCAGCGAGAGACAAGCGGAAGGGAAATCTGCGACTGTGAGTATCGAGCAGTGAAGAGTGCGACTGGCAGGCTGGACNAGGGAAATCTGCGACTGTGAGTATCGAGCAGTGAAGAGTGCGACTGGCAGGCTGGACCATTGGACTTAATGCGTGAGTGAAATACGGTACAAATGGTGGCAACAGATAGACTGAACATGTGTTAATGATGAGCATGAGTTAATTGACTGTAACCAGAGGCATTAATGACGTTAATTAGAGTTGAAATAGACATTAAATATTGCGCTCACTGTTAAATGAAAAGAGTAATAGCTGTGACAGATAATTTAATGCGGTAAATAATAGCTGTGTGAATAAATTAGATATCAAATTTAGTTCTTTTATTTTTATGAAGATCTCCATCCCTCACGAACTCAGATACGCCCCTCAGACGTCCCATGTAACAGTATTATGTGACTGTAAATAAAACAGTTATCCTAGTGATGTGTAAATATGAGATACTTAACAAGCAGGTCTTATAAGAGCATGCATTTTAACATCTTAATGTTGCACAGTTGTTAAAATAAACTTTGTGAATTAAATTATGGTTGATTTGGAGCACCTATATCAAATTGGCGATTTTAGTCTGAAACAGAGCATAGGTCTATTCTGCAAGATAATTTGTAACAAAAGTTCAATTTACCAGTATTTTTGTCACAAGCATTGTACAAGTTCAGCTGTGTTCAGTTAGTGTTTTTACTTAGATATAACTTGGAACAACTCTTCTATCGCACGACCTCACAACTTATGTTCCCCCTATGTTTCTGATTGTTGGCAAACTCTTGCAGACTCACACACAGTCATTGCAGACTCACACACAGTCATTGCAGACTCACACACAGTCATTGCAGACTCACACACAGTCATTGCAGACTCACACACAGTCATTGCAGACTCACACACAGTCATTGCAGACTCACACACAGTCATTGCAGACTCACACACAGTCATTGCAGACTCACACACAGTCATTGCAGACTCACACACAGTCATTGCAGACTCACACACAGTCATTGCAAACGAAAAATGTGTTCCTCCGTGCTGGTTGTGTTTCCGGTGTTAAGAGTGCAACAGTGATCGTTCCGGTCAAAAAGTGACTTTTAAATGTTCAAGTCTCAAAATTACTTCGGTGGAAGGTTTTTTTTTTTTTTTGCATTGTTTGGTGCATCAAGTTTCTTGGAGTGCTATTCAGGTGCAGATAAATAAGTGCTACAAGGATGCTACGTGGCCATTTTTTGTTGTTTGTAAGTTTTCTGTCCTACATTAATTTGGTTCCATTAGGCAGTTCATTCTGTTCCATTGCATTTGTTTCATTCAGTCTGGTTTGAATGTGTACCTGTTTTGGTTCATTCCAGTTCTTAATTATGGTAGAGTAAACAAGCACGTGTTCCATCGTGTCGGCAATAAACTGCTAGGTTTTGTCGATGCAGTTGAAAAGAGCGGAACAGAGTGTTAACTGTGCACAAAATTTAGCACTAAAATGTGTAGATAACACTTTCCCGAACATGATTTGTCGGTGGCAACATGTCGGGACTTATTGTCAGTGTGGCGGATATACGAAGCCCACCATCTGCAGCTTGAAGATGCATGCAGAGCAGTAATTGTTCCAGCACAAGCAAGACTTGTCNGGACAGCACTGTCAGCTTGATATGCATATGAGAAGCAGCCAATTGTCTACAAACATTACTCCTCTTTTTTATTGCAACTTGCATGCCAACCACTTTTCGTTGAAAATATGTTGCATTTAATTAAGTTCATTAAAATGTATACAGTATGTATAAAAATTCCCTGCATCCCTTAATACCTTATCCAATGTTATGAACCCAAAAAAAAAAGGTAATAAGAAGTTTGTAATATGAATGGTTAATATGGTACTTTATCGCACATCTCGCATCCTTTACTGCCTGCATAAGGCAAACCATTGACCACACCTTCTCTGCCTGCATAAGGTATACAATTTACTGCCACTCCTTGTGTAAGACCAGCCACTATCAAAATAAGGGCTATATGCTGTTATACCGTTTGTAAAAATTTGCCATTGTACTCGCATTGTTATAACCTTCATATGGCAAAGTTTCTACTGTTTTCATAACCACTTCCATGAAGTTAATCTTTTTGACTCGTCACATTTCATAAAGCCAACATTAACATACTCTTCACTTCTACCATCTGCAGGCTGCTATCTATGCTGTTTAATATAAAGGTTGGGCTGTAAGATAACCTGACAAAATGACGAAGCCCTCACTGTAATTTTTGTAACCATACTTGCAGAGTAACAGCAGAGTTAATTCTCACTTATTGGTTCTCTAAAATGTGTAAAGCCACTTCTTAATGGAATGTTTGGAGGTTATTCTCTTTGTGGGTTGAGGGTTATTTATTTACACAATTATTTCTTATTTATGCTTTGTAAACAAAGTGATATGTAGTAGTTTTTGTGTAGTCTTTTTATTTACCTATAACTTGAAAAAAAACATACATAGGGTGAAATAAACTTTTTGAGTTGAACTCTTCATAAAACCACATAATCCAGGTTTGTTCGGCTGGGCCTTAAAAAATTTTGACATTAGAATGACCCTCAAGGACGTGTACAGTAAATGTTCATTTTGCATTTAAATACTTCATATTTAGCATACACAACCCTCGTTTTGAAGAATTGAATACGGAGAGAACTGTGTTGTGTTTGCCGGTACATTTACTGTGATGTTAATATGGTTTGTGCACATGTTTTGCAGATATTTCTTAAGGTTGCTGAGCAAGCAGAACCTGCAGTAAACGGCACTATCCCTGGCAACACTTCAGCAATAGGTCAGTCACATATTTATTTGATTACCTGTCTGCTTATTTATTTANGAATGACCCTCAAGGACGTGTACAGTAAATGTTCATTTTGCATTTAAATACTTCATATTTAGCATACACAACCCTCTGTTTTGAAGAATTGAATACGGAGAGAACTGTGTTGTGTTTGCCGGTACATTTACTGTGATGTTAATATGGTTTGTGCACATGTTTTGCAGATATTTCTTAAGGTTGCTGAGCAAGCAGAACCTGCAGTAAATGGCACTATCCCTGGCAACACTTCAGCAATAGGTCAGTCACATATTTATTTGATTACCTGTCTGCTTATTTATTTAATATGTTATAGTACTATTTAAAGGTTTTCACGTTCCAGATATGTCCACAGCTGCACACGTAAACATTACTTAAAGTAATTACAGAATAACCTCACTGTTGCAACCCCTTTCATCATGGACATCTCTCTTTCAAAATCTCATTTTTAAGGAATCATTAAAAAATTGAAAACTTGAGTAAAATCAGCTGAAAAATAAGTTACTGAGCACTGTATTTAACACCACTCCAAGCAGTGCATATCTAAAAATAGATACCCACATTTAGATGTTTAGGGGTTGGGGTGGGTTAAAATATGTCAAATTTCCAAACCCTCTATTAAGACCATTCCTCGCTAACACCCTGTTCTTGGAAACCGTAACGGGTCTTAATAGTGAAGTTCTACTGTATGTCTTTTCATGATGGTTTAACACATGTTTTCTGCCGTGTGAAGGAATGAATACTCTGTATTATATCAGAGGGTGCCGTTCCTATGATGCTCATGATGGGCAAATATTTGAACCTAGCATGCATTCAAGGAGGAACATTCTAAATGACATGGCACTGGTATGATAACAGAGGAAAAATGAGAGAATTTTTAGACTCTTCTGCGATTCACAAGAGATAGCATTACCAAAAATAATGACTTGAGATGATATTAAAATTAAAATATATTCACCGGCATCAGTTAGCGTTCACAGAACAATGCTGAAATTACAGTAACATGTTCATATTNGCATGCATTCAAGGAGGAACATTCTAAATGACATGGCACTGGTATGATAACAGAGGAAAAATGAGAGAATTTTTAGGCTCTTCTGCGATTCACAAGAGATAGCATTACCAAAAATAATGACTTGAGATGATATCAAAATTAAAATATATTCACCGGCATCAGTTAGCGTTCACAGAACAATGCTGAAATTACAGTAACATGTTCATATTTATTGTGTTCACTATAGTAGTTAATTACTAGTTGCTTTTTTTATGTAANTTATTGTGTTCACTATAGTAGTTAATTACTAGTTGCTTTTTTTATGTAAATAAATGCAGTGGGCTTCTGAAGAGCTTGTGTAAACTGCATACATAAAGTCACAACATGGCAGCGTTTATATTTGAGATGTGGCGATAGAATAGTCAGTAAGTTGAAAGAAAAACCTACTCAGGTCATTTAAAAGTGCTCACGTTCCTGCATCACTGCTAATATTGATACATGCAAGTTCTAAGATGGTTGCATACGTACATTAAGGCCTCTAAATTACGACTGGCCCGATATTTATCGGCGTGCTACCTGTGCAATTCTGCCGATATTGTAGGAAAAATAAATAAATGTGGGTTCAACATAGTTTNTATTTATCGGCGTGCTACCTGTGCAATTCTGCCGATATTGTAGGAAAAATAAATAAATGTGGGTTCAACATAGTTTTTGCGGCCATAATAATGACAATAGCAACAGTTTTCTCAAGTAATAAAGCTGAAAATCAAGACGCACATTTATTTAGGCAAAAAGTAAAAGCAGTCGTCAACNAACAGTTTTCTCAAGTAATAAAGCTGAAAATCAAGACGCACATTTATTTAGGCAAAAAGTAAAAGCAGTCGTCAACAAACTTTTAAATACCGGTGTATTTATGGTAATTTAATTCCACCTAGGAGACCCACAAATAATTTTATCCACTTGTCCCACTTAGTTACTTAAATCACATTCATAAACAAACTTGTTCAATATTAGAATGGGATGACCAAGATCAATGGGCAGCGACATGCACGAGCACTTATTGAACATCTGAAAATCCTGTAGCCATGGAGTAAGGAATTAACAGGAGATGGCATGTGATGACGTAATTAAAGATGCTTTTCCACCACCGCCATATTGTGACATCCAAAATGTGTTAACAATAGTAGTAATAATAGAGAACAACAAAGACTTGCAATTAGGTGGCCGCCTGGTGGCAAGTCTTAATATTAGGAGAAATGCATGTTTATTGCGCAAGTCAAATTATGTTTCCACAATTTTAGTGTCACAACATGGTGGACAAACTTTGTTTTCCCATACATAAACAAGGCTACTCCTTGATTTTAGCAATAAATATTTTGATATTTTGTTTTGACTATTAAATTGCATTAAAAAAGGTACAGTATTAGTATCAATTCACAATATTTTCCGTGATCATTACAGCATTACATCAATATGCGTCGGGCCGCTACTCGTTTTGCAGGGTCATAATAAGCAGTTTTTCTTTTGTATAGACTATGGTCAGATAACCTCGCCAAAAGCGACAGTCATTTTGGCAACTGCGATTTTGGAAGAACACATGCAACCATGTCATACGTATGAAAGTGACAAGAATAAGGTGAAATGAAAACTTTGTTTTCAAATAGTAAGTTGTTGCTGCAAAATATTAGGGATAGTGAAGTAATTGAAATTTGTGGCGTATATTTTACTGTCTTTTTTTNAGTAAGTTGTTGCTGCAAAATATTAGGGATAGTGAAGTAATTGAAATTTGTGGCGTATATTTTACTGTCTTTTTTTATATGCTGTATACACTGGAGACCCAAAAAAACTGGTATAGGCGTTGGTATGCAAATAAGAGGTATGGAACCAATCAGAGTAACGCGATGCGGTCTGCAGCACCTATGTAAGACAACAAGCGTCTGGCAAAGTTGCTAAATCAGTTACTGCTGCTGCAATGGCAGGTTATCNAGTAAGTTGTTGCTGCAAAATATTAGGGATAGTGAAGTAATTGAAATTTGTGGCGTATATTTTACTGTCTTTTTTTTATATGCTGTATACACTGGAGAGCCAAAAAACTGGTATAGGCGTTGGTATGCAAATAAGAGGTATGGAACCAATCAGAGTAACGCGATGCGGTCGGCAGCACCTATGTAAGACAACAAGCGTCTGGCAAAGTTGCTAAATCAGTTACTGCTGCTGCAATGGCAGGTTATCAAGATTTAAGTGAGTTTGAACGTGGGGTTATTGTCAGCGCANAAAAAACTGGTATAGGCGTTGGTATGCAAATAAGAGGTATGGAACCAATCAGAGTAACGCGATGCGGTCGGCAGCACCTATGTAAGACAACAAGCGTCTGGCAAAGTTGCTAAATCAGTTACTGCTGCTGCAATGGCAGGTTATCAAGATTTAAGTGAGTTTGAACGTGGGGTTATTGTCAGCGCACGAGATATGGGACATAGCATCTCCGAGGTAGCGATAAGATTAGGATTTTCGCGTACGACCATTTCACGAGTGTACCGTGAATATCGGGAATCCGGTAAATCATCAAATCTTCGACATCGCTGCGGACGGAAAAATATTGTGAACAAACGGGGCAAATGACGACTGACGAGAATCATTAAACGTGACAGACGTGCAACCCTTTCTCAAATTGGTGCAGATTTCAATACTGGGGCATCAACAAGTGCTAGCGTGCAAACTATTCAACGGACCATCATTGATATGGGCTTTCGGAGCCGAAGTCCCACTCGCGTACCGTTGTTGACTACACGACACAAAGCTTTACGCCTCGCCTGGGCCCGCCAACACCGCCATTAGACTGTTGATCACTGTAAACACGTTGCCTGGTCTGACGAGTCTTGTTTCCAATTGTATCGGGTGGATGAACGTGTACGGGAATAGGGAAATCCTCATGAATCCATGTACCCTACATGTCAACAGGGGACTGTTCAAGCTAGTGGATGCTCTGTCATGATATGGGGCGTGTGCAGTTGGCGTGAAATGGGACCCCTGATACGTCTAGATACGACTCTGACAGGTGACAGATACGTAAGCATCCTGTCTGATCACCTGCACCCATTCATGTCCATTGTGCATCCTGTTGGACGTGGACAATTCCAGCAGGACAATGCGACACCCCACATGTTGACAGTTGCTACAGAGTGGCTCCAGGAACACTCTTCTGACTTTAGACACTTCCATTGGCCACCTAAATCACCANAGAGTGGCTCCAGGAACACTCTTCTGACTTTAGACACTTCCATTGGCCACCTAAATCACCACACATGAACATTATTAAGCATGTATGGAATGCCTTGCAACGTGCTGTTCAGAAGAGATCTCCACCGCCTCGCACTCCTATGGATTTGTGAACTGCCCAGCAGGATTCATGGTGTGAATTGCCTCCTATATACCTTCAGACATTAGTTGAGTCAATGCCACGTCGTCTTGCGTCATTTCTGCGTTCTCGCGGGGGCCCTACACGATATTAGGCAGGTGTACCAGTTTTTTTTGGCTCTTCAGTGTACATGTAGGCCTAACATACTTCAGTGTAATGACGACTATACAATCAATATAGTGAGACATTTTTTTACCCTAACTTTTTTTTATATTTTTAATTTTTAATGTAGTATAACAGTTTGTTAGGTAAAAATCATCTGTATAAGTTTTTGATTTAGCAATTAAATATTGACTTACTATACAATTTAAATAGAAGGGTACTGATTTTATGTTTTATTTCAGTGGTATTTGTATATTGGAATATCGGTGGAAAATATCTGTATCGGTATCGGTAGAAATACTGATATTAGGCCAGCCCTACCCTAAATAAATGTTGTTCAAATTGCTTTAATGCTTGTGGTAATGAACATAATTTGTTGTGTTTAGGAAGCATGACAAAGCGAATGAGGCAGTTGAATCCCAGGTACCTGTTGCGACAAGGAGAGCAATCGCGTAGCAGCCAGACACGTGCCACAATTGTGGGCCCTCCCGCAGGTATGTGAACACGTGTTGGAATAGTGTGAGGCACGAGTGTTCAAATGTACAAGAGGCAAAGTATTGAAAAGTTTGTTCATATCGTCTTCCTTGTTAACTGTAGTGTCGGTATCATTTCCTACTGTAAAAAATGGGACTTCTTTTGCATGTAGATTCGCCATACAGATGCTGTGGGTTTGAGAGCTAAGACAAGGCATCAGTTTTAGTGAATTCAATTCTCTTCTCATTGTAATCTTATTTACAGTCTTACCTCAGTCTTTGTTGAATTATCGTCTTGTTGGAAAATGTAGAATCGAACCCATGTTCTGATTGTGTGCAATTATAAAAATGTAATACTTACTATATCAAGAGCAGCAGTTCATTGGCAACAGAGTTGGAAGCTGTATTTTTGTTAAACTAATTTATTAGTAGTTGTTTGTATCTGTGAGAAGTACTGAAAATTTAAACATTTTATTAAAATAAACGGAATTTACATTTTTCTGTCGAACTGCGGTGCAGGCATTGAGTGAAAAATTGTAGTGTTGAACCTCTCTAAATCTACCTAATTAAAATTGACCAANAGAACTGCGGTGCAGGCATTGAGTGAAAAATTGTAGTGTTGAACCTCTCTAAATCTACCTAATTAAAATTGACCAACTTTCTATAATGACTGGGTTTTGAAAAACAGCGAAAAGTTTAAGTGAAAAAAGTCAGAAATTTAAGGTAAATCTGCTAAAAAATTAATTTGTTGCATTTTTTGGTTATTACATATTGCATTTTTCTTGGTGAGCACTGTGCAGTCTAGGCCAGCTCATATCTAAAAACAGATTCCCCTCCCCCCCTCCTCCACCTAGGCCATCAATGCTACTAACTCTGCCCACTCACCAACCCTCAGCGGGCGGGCAGCGAAGTGTTTCCATGTGATGTGGCAGACTGTATTATGGTCAGTATTTGTCCTGCTATTGTGCTCTCACTTTGCTTGCTTGTATTAATAAGGCTTAAATTTCTCTTGGGTTTTGATTACTGTTTGTTGATAACTTATTCCATTTAGTTTTTTGGACATGCCATCAGCAGAATGGAAGCCAACAAATTGACTCAAATACAACTCTGAATTGTGAAATCACAGCAAGTATTCCTCCCATTATGGCCCCCACCTCTCCACCAGTTCATCACGCTTGACAAGGGCCAGATACATTCTCCCTTCCTCACTTTNTCCCATTATGGCCCCCACCTCTCCACCAGTTCATCACGCTTGACAAGGGCCAGATACATTCTCCCTTCCTCACTTTGTCTGCCATCTCCCCGGTTATCACCCTCTTCCTCGTCCTACCTTTTACTGACTTCATCCCTTGGGGTTCATCAGACGTAACAGACAGACATGACCTTCAGTACTTTTATACTATCGATTGAAATCAGAGTTTCGGTAACCGGAGTTTCAGAANTCCCATTATGGCCCCCACCTCTCCACCAGTTCATCACGCTTGACAAGGGCCAGATACATTCTCCCTTCCTCACTTTCAGCCTGCCATCTCCCCGGTCATCACCCTCTTCCTCGTCCTACCTTTTACTGACTTCATCCCTTGGGGTTCATCAGACANTTACTGACTTCATCCCTTGGGGTTCATCAGACGTAACAGACAGACATGACCTTCAGTACTTTTATACTATCGATTGAAATCAGAGTTTCGGTAACCGGAGTTTCAGAAAACAGTGTTTGTATGTGGTATACGTAAACAATGAAGTTGAATTTTAGTTTGTGAATATATAGTGCAATAAAGGAAAGTGTAAAAATGTTACAGTTTTTGTAATTGTTCGGCGACAAAGGAGGTTGAAGGTACTCTTATGCTGTATCATGTTATTCAGAAGAAGTCTGTTTATTAGTATTAATTAACATTTATTATTGTTAAGAATTTTACGTAAGAGGCCACCTGTCATTGAATTTTCGCACCGATAAACTTAGCCCGTGTCCAAGCTTACATTTTTGTAATTGATAGGCGATGTCGCAGTACCCTTCTGCAATATCATTTTATTCAGAAGACAGATGTTTTAGGGTTGGGCAAGTTGGCAATCTCCTGTTAGAAGAGTTAGCAGCTGGTTCATCCTTGGTAACCAACAACTGGAAGTTAGTCATCACTATACATTGACTGGAAGTAGTAAAACAAAATTTAGTGATAGTCAGCAGCTAATTTTTGATTGGAAGAGTTAACAGGAGGTGGTAAAACTAGCCCTAAAGTAGTTTAAACTAAGCCAGCAGCAAGCTGGATCACACTGTTCTTGTAGGTATTAACTAGTAACATTCATCTAGTGTATATAGTATTGTCATCTTGTAATGTATTTGTTGCATGCAATTTTTTGTTATACACCTTGTAGTAAAGAACAGTATATGTACAATACTTGTAATGCACACTTAAACTGAGTGTGTCTAACACTACTGTTTACTTGGTAAAAGTACTTGTGAACCTTTGTTAACGTACATTTTCACAAAGCAAGTCAGTTTAGGTGCAGTTATTTAATATAATTGCAAAGGTCTTGTAAAGCAATCCTGTGATTGGCCTAGCCCAAGAGATACATACAGTTAACTCTGGTTTTTAAGATCCCTGAATAGCGACCGTCTCGAAATAACAATTTTTTTTGGGGAACCATGAAAAAAATTTAATTGAAAAGGTTTTCCCAAAAACCACCCCTTGAAATAACAATTAATTTCCTGGGAACCATGAAAGGTCTTAGAATTGAGAGTTTACTCTATGTAGTCGTGTGTGTGGACAACTTCAGCCACTCTGTCGAGGCAAATTGTTTTTCCAGTATGTGCCTTTTAGGTATGTTTCATGGCACAATCTGCTAAGCCCTGATGTCACATGCAAGAAGAGGGTAAGTGTCTTCACTGTCCCCTGTGAGAAATGGAGACACTGTGTGGTGGTTCCACAAGGATGCAGTAGATGTTACTTAATCAGTTTTAACCTGCTATTGGTTGAGGTCTGCCTCTGCCACCACCCTTCACTTCTTTGTGATGATGTTTAGGCGTTTCCTTAAGGGCTGTAAGTGTTATTCTGTTTGTGGGTTGTACATTTGTTACCTTTACAATGCACATGTTATGTGGCCACACTTGTGAAGGATGAAAATACCTTCGGCTGTAAGGCACAGGACAGGTAAGTACAGTTCTTTCAAGGTTACTTCCAACTTTTCTGAAGCCCTACTAAAGTTCTACTTTCAGTCTATTCCTCCACGTTGTGCAAAGAAATCTTTACGGTCTAGGAAATTACACCACAGGGACTAAGTGCGGGGGTTGTGTGAACTCAGTTTAATAATATTTTGCTTGAGAACTTTTTCTTACTAGGAATTATCAACACACCTATTATTTTTTCTCAGTTTTTATTCATATTAATTATTGTAATTTATAGATAAATTCAGTTTAATCAAAAATAAGATACTTTTGTGTTAACAGAAGTGTAAAACGCTTGATACATAGCATGTTTAGGAAACAACCAAGCATGGCACACGTTCATTGATTTTTCCAAGTTTTGATGTAAAAAGTGTGAAGAAACTGCAAACAGACTATAGTAGTTGTGATGGAGCATGTTGAGTTGAGAGATTTTGGTTGGTGGTTAAAAAAATTGTTTCGAGTGCNGTTATTCAGAAGAAGTCTGTTTATTAGTATTAATTAACATTTATTATTGTTAAGAATTTTACGTAAGAGGCCACCTATCGTTGAATTTTCGCACCGATAAACGTAGCCCGTGTCCAAGCTTACATTTTTGTAATTGATAGGCGATGTCGCAGTACCCTTCTGCAATATAATTTTATTCAGAAGACGTTTTAGATGTTTTAGGGTTGGGCAAGTTGGCAATCTCCTGTTAGAAGAGTTAGCAGCTGGTTCATCCTTGGTAACCAANTTAGATGTTTTAGGGTTGGGCAAGTTGGCAATCTCCTGTTAGAAGAGTTAGCAGCTGGTTCATCCTTGGTAACCAATAACTGGAAGTTAGTCATCATTATACATTGACTTGAAGTAGTAAAACGAAATTTAGTGATAGTCAGCAGCTAATTTTTGATTGGAAGAGTTAACAGGAGGTGGTAAAACTAGCCCTAAAGTAGTTTAAACTAAGCCAGCAGCAAGCTGGATCACACTGTTCTTGTAGGTATTAACTAGTAACATTCATCTAGTGTATATAGTATTGTCATCTTGTAATGTATTTGTTGCATGCAATTTTTTGTTATACACCTTGTAGTAAAGAACAGTATATGTACAATACTTGTAATGCACACTTAAACTGAGTGTGTCTAACACTACTGTTTACTTGGTAAAAGTACTTGTGAACCTTTGTTAACGTACATTTTCACAAAGCAAGTCAGTTTAGGTGCAGTTATTTAATATAATTGCAAAGGTCTTGTAAAGTAATCCTGTGATTGGCCTAGCCCAAGAGATACATACAGTTAACTCTGGTTTTTAAGATCCCTGAATAGCGACCGTCTCGAAATAACAATTTTTTTTGGGGAACCATGAAAAAAATTTAATTGAAAAGGTTTTCCCAAAAACCACCCCTTGAAATAACAATTAATTTCCTGGGAACCATGAAAGGTCTTAGAATTGAGAGTTTACTGTATGCAGTCGTGTGTGTGGACAACTTCAGCCACTCTGTCGAGGCAAATTGTTTTTCCAGTATGTGCCTTTTAGGTATGTTTCATGGCACAATCTGCTAAGCCCTGATGTCACATGCAAGAAGAGGGTAAGTGTCTTCACTGTCCCCTGTGAGAAATGGAGACACTGTGTGGTGGTTCCACAAGGATGCAGTAGATGTTACTTAATCAGTTTTAACCTGCTATTGGTTGAGGTCTGCCTCTGCCACCACCCTTCACTTCTTTGTGATGATGTTTAGGCGTTTCCTTAAGGGCTGTAAGTGTTATTCTGTTTGTGGGTTGTACATTTGTTACCTTTACAATGCACATGTTATGTGGCCACACTTGCGAAGGATGAAAATACCTTCGGCTGTAAGGCATAGGACAGGTAAGTACAGTTCTTTCAAGGTTACTTCCAACTTTTCTGAAGCCCTACTAAAGTTCTACTTTCAGTCTATTCCTCCACGTTGTGCAAAGAAATCTTTACGGTCTAGGAAATTACACCACAGGGACTAAGTGCGGGGGTTGTGTGAACTCAGTTTAATAATATTTTGCTTGAGAACTTTTTCTTACTAGGAATTATCAACACACCTATTATTTTTTCTCAGTTTTTATTTATATTAATTATTGTAATTTATAGATAAATTCAGTTTAATCAAAAATAAGATACTTTTGTGTTAACAGAAGTGTAAAACGCTTGATACATAGCATGTTTAGGAAACAAACAAGTATGGCACACGTTCATTGATTTTTCAAAGTTTTGAGTTTTGATGTAAAAAGTGTGAAGAAACTGCAAATAGACTATAGTAGTTGTGATGGAGCATGTTGAGTTGAGAGATTTTGGTTGGTGGTTAAAAAAATTGTTTCGAGTGCNTAGACTATAGTAGTTGTGATGGAGCATGTTGAGTTGAGAGATTTTGGTTGGTGGTTAAAAAAATTGTTTCGAGTGCCAGTGAGGGTGAAATGCAACAAAGATAGAGCTGAGGCAGAATGCTAGGGTGGGCAAAATGGGTGTGTTCTGAGAAAACCCACCAGTCAATGGCAACTTGGGCCACGTTTCCAACTTTTGAAAATCCAAGCGACCTGGCAGGGAATCAAATCGGGTTTGCTGTGGTGGAGGTCAAGTAATCGGACTACCACACCATCATTGCTCCACCAGAGTGGGTAATGCTAGATTGAAATCAAGAACATATCTAGTCTGCTTGGAGAGTTGATTTCTGTAGCTAGAGCGTTGAATCCTGTGGAAGTTGGGAGCTGCACGGTGAGGCAAGGACATTGTGGGACATCATTAGCCAGCTGCTCACTTTAGTCGGGAGATAGTAGGATCAGAAGGAATGAAAGATCATTTGACAATGGCACGGAGACAACCGGGGAAAATGAGTGGCTGCAACATCTCTTGGTTGCTCATTCAACTGTTGTACGCCTAACAGACGTCGGTCCCCCCCCACTTCCCCTGGCGTGTTGTATTGACCACGATCCTGCTCAACAGTATCAATGCAGCCAGTGGGAGGAACTACCTGCACACCTGACTCAACATACAGAAATCTGTGCAGGTTGTTTGTCGAAGGTAGAGATTTGAGAGTGCTCAAAAATTTAGCTCAAGCAGAAGACCTGTTTGCAGTTTGAGCTCGGCTTGAAATATTTTTCACCCACAAAAAATTTGAGTTTCTATATCAACACTACATCATTTTGCCAGCGACCGACGAAACAGTATGTTTACCATTTATTACAAAATTAGGTGTTGTTCATTCACTAAACTATACAGTATTTTAAAATGTAGACATCTTTCTGTTAAAAATTATTCCTCAGAGTTACAGGTATGAACACACATTACCGTCAAAATTAGTAAAAAAACCAGGTCATGAATTGGACTAAAGATGTGATTCCTGATGACACAATTTGTTTGCTGGGACGCATGACGCTCTTCGATAAGTAAATATAAATATGACTTCGCCTCATCTGCACATGGAATCACGTAACCCAGGCGGGGTGTGAACCTCAAGCAACTTGCATCCAGAGTCTACCAGCACGCTCCTAGACACCGTACATTCGCGGACAAAGGCAGTCAAGATAGTTTGCCTTATTATCAGACGTCGCACCAACCCCTCTCATGTGATAGAAGCCAGCTTAGCGTGCCAACTAAGCGCCTAAGCTCACGTCGCAGATGCAACCCCGCATGGCAGAGACACCTGCTTTTGCCTCGAACCAAGAGAGAGCACCAGAGAGCGCAGCTCCGTCCACGGGAGGAGGAACTCACCGCACCACCCCCGCACCTCAAAGAGCCCGCAGGCAGGTGGAATATATGTCCATGCACAGCCGCAGAATGGCAGTTCATTCTCAGCAGCTTGCTCCACCACTTCCAGTCCTGGAGCTCTTTGCTAACACCGTCTTTGCGACCTACCAGACGCTATTCAAGACCTTCACCAGAAGCCCCCGAAGAAGTCAACACCCCTTTTCTACACCCACTACCCTTCTGGTATGGTACCAGAGTCCCTTCTGGACAACAAGCATTGAGTTAGTTAGGGTTAGTCAGTATAATAACTACGTAGCCACATCTGCTTTGTTAGTTCAGACCCAGGTCCCGTTCACCTGGTTTGCGTTTGTTAACTTCCGTTACAGTTCTTGGTAAATTAGGAGTTAGTACGAGCCACCGTGTTATTCCTCTCAGAATAAACACGTCTTCTATTAACTTCCGGGTACTCATTGCTTAGAGTGACTGTAACTGCAACTTCCGTAGACGTCAGCCCACCAGGGAAGAGCAGGAGACAGCTGCATTCCCAACCTATTTTCCGAACCTAGTGTAGGACTGCGGGCTCCCTTAACCGGGTGCACGTACATCAAAACAANGCATTCCCAACCTATTTTCCGAACCTAGTGTAGGACTGCGGGCTCCCTTAACCGGGTGCACGTACATCAAAACAATACACATTAGATGGCCACTCATACTGTGCACCTGGTGTGCAGTAGGGTAGAGCCCCAACCATTAGGTCACAACCACAAGGTAGTTAGTCAGTCAGTCCAGTTCATTCGCTCATCCACCGTGCTGAATTGTCGCTGGAAAGAGTGTGAGACTGGGTCTGGAGGTCTGGCCCCTTTGGTCCACAGCCACGTCGTTGTCGGACTCCCGGGGCAAATCCACCGCTCTAACCACCGCGCTGAACTGTCGCCGGTTAGAGTACTCGGGTACGACTCTGGTTGGCTCGGCCTCGGCTTGGCTCAACACTTAGATAGGGTACTTTGTCACCTACTCCTCTCTTGGTGGCCTGATAGTAGAACCTACGTACATGCCTTACACCCGTAGGAGTGGTATCAGGTTGCAAGGTAGCTACCAACTCCAAGCTTAACTTGGGCTGTAACCCAGCCCCAACTGCACTTCGCAGCATAACCTCCATGGAACAAGCTCAAGTTGCCCGACAGTTGGATAGGCCTCACCTCCCAGCTCCCTCCCCCTCCTTATTTCAGCTCCCATTCAAGACCACCGGAAAACCACATTTTGTTGTCGTCGCCCTCCGCCAAGGACTTGACGTATCATTGGGTCAAGCAAACCAGTGGTGCCACCTCAGCTGAGCCAGCAGTCCTGCCTCGGACCTCTGTTTGCATCACCAGCCGCAGCACCACCTTCGCCCTGAGCCTGGGCACGAACTCCAGCAGGAACCAATCCTAGCCGCTGCAGAGCCAGTAGCTATCCCAGGGGATACCAATCAATGTAAACTAGTTGCGGTGTGCAGTCCGGTAATACGTATGGTCATTCGGCACTCTCCATACTTTGTACCAAGCTGCCAAGCCACGCGCCCCTGGTTGTGTACCGGCCGGGCTCCAGTGAACAAACCATAGTTCAATCTTGACAGCCAGCCGTGTCTGACCGACCCACAAAAAACTAGCCCTACCATGACGTCCCCATCAATCACAGACATCATCCGTCAACTCTGTGCTAGAAAATAAGACATTATTGATGAAACAGTACTGTATTTTGTAAGGTAGACTTGTTCTGGTTAAAATTATTCCTCATAATTGCAGATATGAACTATTCAGTAAAGTCAATATTAATTTAGTGTAAAAGTATATTGTTATTATTACTATTATTTTTATTGTTATTGTTATTATTAATTAAAGAGTGTGAGGTCAAGCTCGACTTGAAGCTTGGGATCTTTGTCAGTAGGCTAGCCTAAGCTCGGCTTATACTAAAAATCTTAGGCTCGCTTTCCAGTTACCAGACACATTTTCAAGCCCTACTCTTTCATAACCTTAACAGGGTCTACTCCAACACTGACAACAGCTGTGCTATCTGGCTTAATACCATTCACGTCAGATTCAGTGGTGCACCCAATCCAGATTCCTTTTTGAGGGTAGGGGAAACTTATTAGAACAGAACTAAAGTTACTGTTTTCAGCTTCTGGGACTTACCACAATTTTATAATTTTATGCTAGCCTGCTTGGTTAATTGCAGTGTATATTGCCTGGAGTAACTGTTTCGTATATTGGGTCGCTGCCTTCGTCATGAATCCCTATTTCCACAGGTGGTGGTACAGAATGCCAAGGCAAGTCTACCAGTTACTTGTTAGAGTCTGGTGGAATATTTTACGTGGCACAGGCTTTTCCCACTGCAGTAAACAATAACTAATTCATTTACTTTATGAGAATACAATGATGTTGTGCATGTGTTTGGAGTCATAACGTTATACTGCATTTGGAGCATAGGTAATTGCACTGTTTAGTTTTTTATTTTGATTCAATTAACATGCTAACTTTTTTCCATTAAGGTGTAGGTGTTTGTTGGAATAACTTTCCTAGTGCCCACTCATATTTTGCAGAGTAAATAACAATAGAAATCATAATATGTGAACAGAGGTTGAATTCAAAGGTTGAAGTAATGCTTACGAAGTGATGAGCTTTTGAGTTGGGGCCTATAAAGTGCCCGTCAGCCTTGAAAGGTGGCATGGAATGAGATCCTGAGATAAAACTGTAATAGAATGCATTCAAATTCCCCAAGAAAACCTGTTGGCCAATGGCATCGTACATAAATCCTACATGCCAAAATTTAAGTGCACCATCGCTGGGAATTAAACCCATAATGCCTTGGTGGGTGACCCACAGCAGTACCTGTTTTGCAAAGTACAGATATTATGATGAATTTTCAGCTTTTTGTCATATAAGGTTTGTTTAACTTAATTGTTTCATATTTTATTGTGTTTTTTTTTTTTTTTTGCTTTTTCTTTGCACTTGTTTGGCAATGTGAAGTTTCACCTTTTTTTCTTTTTACACATTTTGGTTTTGTGCTACGTAGTAACTTTTTTCAACAGTTAGGGGATTTTTTTTTTGCCCTTCTGGAAAGAAGTTAAAAACTTTGGTATTCAACAAGAGTGGTGTAAGTACTTTTTTCCAAATATATTTTCTTTCTTCTGCAAATGCTGTGAGGTAGTGCCCACCTGAAAGAAATCTACTTTACATTTTGTCTATATTTAGCATTCTCATTAGATGTGTGTGTGGTTTAGTGCCGTCATGTGCATGTGGGTATTTCTGGTAAAGTGTATGTGGTTTTTTCTTTTTTTTTTTTTGTTGTACATGTACTGCATTAAGCATTATTCGTCATTCATATTTATAGATATTGTAGTGTGTTGCTTAGCATGGCTGTCCACTAGTGTTATGCTTTCATAATATGTTTACTTGGTATTGGTTCATTAACATTGCGTGGCTTTGCATTTATGTATACGGAACACTATAATAGTGCATTTTTGTGAATAGCAAACTTGCTATGTGTAAGCATGTGGGTTTAATTTGGTTTTTGTAGCATGTGTTATCCTATTTTTTTGTTTAAAAAATTTGTTTTGGTAATAATGTTGATTTCAGTTAAAATAATAAAATAATATTGCATTTATTCACTTTTGTAATTTGTTTACATACGTATTACTATTGAGTCTGGGAACTGTAAAATAACTTCAAAAATTCTTCCATAATCTGGTTAGGGAAGAGAATCGTAAAATGATGGACCAAATATTTGGTGGTTTATATGAAAAGGGTTTGCAGTTAGATAATGTGTTAGAACTTGTATACAGAAACCTTTGCTGTGTGTGAGAAAAAACATTGGAGCTCCCTTGGAAAATAGTAGGGGGTGGGTCTTTTACATAGAAACCAAAATTGTGGTTTAAGAATATGTGTAATGTATAGAAGTATGCAAGAATTAGTAGTACGTATCCTATTGCACTTTACTGATTTCTGAATAACAGTTGTGGTTTAATTCTAAACTTTTATTTGTACAGTGTGTTTGAGATTATTATATTACAAATTTCCAAATTTTTTATTTCAAAAGTGTGTTTGACTGATGTGCATTACATCAACTAAGTACAATTGTTTAATGGTTTTCGAGAAGAAAAGTTTTCTGATGTTCATGCAGTTCATATGTGAACACTTGGCCTCACTTAGGCAGCCAGGTACTGCAGTAACAATTATTTATTTTTCGTTGCACCTCATTGATCATTGCAAGGGTAAGCCAGTGTGGCTCGGTACGGTACACTCACTCCCTCACCGTTGTGTCCCATTACTGTACCATCTCTACCTTGCTTCACCTCCATTAGCACTGAAAGTCTCATGTGTGAAATGCCTTCCAAATATTTTGCTTCATATCATGTGACTTTTTCATGCAAACATTTATGTTATGCTTCATTGTAGTTTAGTTCTATAGAACTAAGGCCACGTTCCAACTGGCACTTCTAGTTTACTCAATGGTCATGTAACCTGCTTTAGTATATTAAAATAATTATCTATTTCGTAGTTTAGCATTTTATTTTTAGCGTGTAATGAAACTTACTAAATATTAATTCCCAAATCGCCACCATGTTTGTTTTGAACCCCCACAGTAAAGAAAAAAACATACTGTACATATGCTTTTTTTTTATAAATATTTATTTACTTTTATTAATAGTTTGCATTATACACACTGGCATGGTGGTTTAACAAGACTTTTAACTTTGCTCGACAGATAGCACCAACATGATAAAAAAAAGTGGATATCAACAGTGTTTCAGTTGAACAAACTAATTTAGAAATGACTAAATTGTCAATTGAAACAATACTTAAGTTCAGCAGGGCCTCATTCTTTGTCTCCCTAACATAGGAATGCAAAGCAATACTATTGTGCTCAGTAGGTACACTGGACATATTGTATTCCTTTTCTGGGCCACTCTTGTCAACATGCATTGCTACTAATTGTTTCATCTCAAATCCTGTTGGACCCCACTTTGTTCAATTAAATTTAGGGATGGGTCGAATAACCAAAAATGTTTATTTCTGTTCCGGTGCCGATTCTACAATTTAAATATCGGTTCCAGTATTCGGTTCTATGTATTTTGAATACTTGCCTTTTGCTTGCAACTTTATTAAACCGATGCAGGTAAAATTCATTAAATGTTTTATTTAACCGTTATATGGAAGAATTGAACAATAACAAAGTGTGAAAATAAGTTTTAATGTATACAGATAAACTTGTTGTATTAAATTTATTAAAGGTTAGTAAATATGTAAAAAATTATTCTTTTTTCACATTAATATGTGGTGATTGTGATATGTTTGGAAAATACTTTAATTAAATAACTAATGGCCCTCAAACCAAAACATTGTGGTGTGCTGTATGATAAAGGTAATCTACAAAAGTTCGTTAAAAGAAGGTCAACAGCTGTGGTGGGCTGATTTCTTATCTTCTTTGCTTCTTTTATGGTGTCTGGGCATCCCTTTTTTTTGCATCTTTTACACAGTGACTCACTGTTTTTTTTGCCGTGCTGGAATGTGACACCTCGAAAAAAAACTTCTCTCCTTCCTCTTTTACTTGCAGCCATCCTGCCAAACAAAGAAGGCTTGGAGGAATGTATCGATTGACTAACAGTGTTGTATAGTGAGGGAGGGGGGGGCTGAGAGATAAAGAGAGTGAGAAGGGAGAGGAGTGTTGATGTAAGAGTGAGAGATGAGATAACAGACTATTCCCATACACTTCCCTCCAAACATCACTGAACAGTTTAGGACTACCACTCCTTAATTGTTTTTCCGTGTAAAGCATTGCACTCTAGAAATTTTTTCCTCTGTTGCGCATAGGGGTGTAATGTTCTCCATCCAGCCATATTTTTCCGGACATCGTGTGCCTTGCACTCAGGAACTCTTGAAATACTACACATGTCAGAATCGAGGAAGTCAACTGTGAGGTGGTCCTACGGCTTGAACTCTGCCATACACAGCTGGCACTAGTTTGTTTACCTGTTAGCTGGCCTAACTTGTGTTTTTAAACACGTACTTTCTGTTACTATTTGCTTACGCTGTAGTTGACCGAGTCTCAAATTGCAGCCTGAGTGGTGCATCCGCGCTGGACAATGCATTCTGGGGTGTTTTGCCCTGAGCTTCAATCACAACCTTGCTACGGCTGTTGCTGTAAAAGGCTTAGAAAAACCTGCCCCTTGCCCATCGGACACCGGTTGAAAACAGGTCAAAGATATTTGTTATGCTGTTGTCCTTAGACAGAATAAACATTTATCTACCTTTATCAGTAATTAGTTTCTCGTTTTACTAGCTCTTTCCTGCTTAACCTGCCGTGTGTCTTCTGCACCCACTCTTCCAGGCGCACACGCAGCTGACGAGGAATAGAATTGACCATCACTCTGTCCGAAGGACGCTCTCACTCCTTGTCAGTGTGTTTGGTGTACTGGTTGCTGGCAGGTAATGCTGCTGTCCTAGTCACCACCTTGGCAAGGGGAGGGAAATTCTTTCCAGGGTCCTTAGGTTTCGAGGAGACCAAAAATTTGAGGTGACTGTGGGGCTTAAGACTCCGAGCAGGTCACGGTGCTCATCTTAATACCATTGTGCCTCCAGTGAGGGACATTGAGAATCCACGAAGCAGTTGAACTCGGTAGTGGTTACGACGCTCATTGAACTCTCACCGAGGAAGAACAGGGGACCCTCTCCCCTGAGTCATAGGCTTGAATACTGTCAGTTGGGAGGCATACATCCGAGCAGTTATGTTGCTAAACAAACCACTCCTGTGATAGGACCAAGCAGGGTAGTCCCCTCGGCAACGGCATCAGGGAGTCACTTCCTCCGTAGGTGGACTGCACCAGCTCCTTCCACCTCTGCACTGCTGAGAACTGCTAACTATCCCACTAGCTACAGTAGCACATATACACCTACTAAATCTTGTAATAATTATATATGCATCTTCTTTTACTTAGATCTCTATATAGCATCTCTTATCTGCACCAGTTGTTTGCATTGTAACTGTGTCCATGCTTCAACACTGAGCTGGTCAAAATAAGGCGGTGAAAATCCTTGGTCCCCAATCCAGATGCTCTGCAGAGCAAGGGCCTAGTTCCCCGAGGGTCTATCACAAAGAGAGGGAAGAGACTGCGTTGCTCAGTCAGTCATCGTGCACATCTGCCTCTTCGTGGAGCCATCCATCAGGTGCATCTGCATCTCCACCTAGAGTTTTCCTGATTGTTCCCTGGCGATTGTCACCACTGCCACCGACTCCGCTGAAACGATAGCCGGACGCCGCGTTCACAACCACCAGTCACTCCTACAGTACAGAGACAAACTTGGTTCCTCGCATCCTGCAGTTCAGTATCCAACCTACACACGTGCTGGGGAGTTTGTGCCCACCAGGCCTATGCTCGCACACACACACCTCTGCTGGAAATACGCAAAATAATTGAGATACCAGCCCACCCAGCACCTTCCACAAAGTAGGGTGAGTAGAGCAAACACTCCATATACAGAGCACTGCTTCCTAGTTCTCAGAGAGGAGCTAGACATCAGCCACTATCCTTTTAGACAGTGGACGTCAACATGATGGGCATCATTTGTGTTTTAGTATTTGCAAAACTAACTTAATGGAAGACTGGAGTACCAGTTCTGTCGTGGCCTCGTTCTTCTTGGAGCTTGGAGGACTTATTGTGTGTCTCGGGAGCCTCATATTTGTTCTAGGACTGAGCCGATACCGGTACCGATATATCGAAACCGCAGATATTATAACCGACATTTTGCCCTAAGAATCTAAGATTATGCTGTTTTCAACTTGCCATAATTGGAGTGCTTTGCTCACTATTTGGTTTTATTAAAATAATCACTATTTTTAAATTGGTTTTTACTAAAGTGCTCAACTGGCTGTGTTTATTTTCAAAGCAAAATTAGGCACGTTTTGCATGATTGTTTACGAAACATGTATACAACAAAACAATAATAGCAACCATTTGCGTTTACTGAATTTTATCTATGGAGGCAAGCTTGCGGCATAAACAAAACCTAACATTTACTCAGCCTAACACATATATAATATTAACAATAATTAATATTTACGATACCACCAGAAATATTTTGCCCTAATTGTTTCACAACAAACCTCGAACACGGCGACACATAAAAAAAAACTTATATAATCTTGTAATGTTGGTTATATGCTGCACGTTACTGCCGCCTAGCTGTGCCATTCCGACAGTTGCCTATTTTTTGTTTGTTTTGTTGGTTTGTTTGCTGTTGCTGTAGTAACATGACGGTGTTAGGTTAGGGTTTGAATATGGTGAAATTATTTACGTATGCCAGTAATAAACAAATTATATGGCTGGAAGGAAAAGTGATTTGTGGAATTTCTTTGTACCGTAAGCAACACGCAAGAATGCAAATCTGTTTGCAATATTTGCAAATGTTTGGTTTCGAGAGGCGGTACTTCATCAAGGTCCTATAGTACCACAAACTTAAAATGGCATATCGATTGTACGCACCATTTGAAGTGTTATGTTTTTTTTAAGAGTTTCATTGCTTACTGACATTCTTTTGGAGGTTATTTTGGTCTTATAAATATGCTTAAGCTTAATATGTGGTTCCTAGATTTATATTTATCGTAATAGTTAGGCCTATCACTAAACAATAAAAACGAAGACTATTAAAATTTTATTTAGGTAAATGTTTAAAAATTAAGTTTTTATTTTTAGAAACTTGCAATAATGTTATTTGTCCTTGTCAAGGCAGTATCTGTATTGGTATCGGAAAAGGCTCCAAATTCATATCGGCTCACCTCTAATTTGTTCTGTTCAGCGAAGGCTCTTATTTGGCTAAAAGTGGCCGTATGGTCTTTCACTGATTGTGTGGATTTTCTGGCAACGAGGGGGAG
>NQII01006950.1:31831-49276 GCA_002778355.1 Clitarchus hookeri | reverse complement strand
AAAAAAAAAAAAAAAAAAAAAAAAAAAAAATTTGCGGCTATCTGACTATTAGAAAGAAAATTTTGTGTGTGTACTTTGAAATTGTGGTCTTTTCTTGATAGCTGGTTTGTCAATTTCATATACATTACTTTGCTAGGTTGAAAAATTTAATCATTTCATTAAATGTAATTGCTTTTATCATGTATATGTTGGAATGGTTTGTCAGATTTTGTCTGCATTGTGGGTGTAGACAGGGCCTTGTGTCATTTTGTTCAGATATACACACCCTAGTTCATAGGGAGTGGTTGCCGCTTCTTAGACGTGTCAAGTTGTATAGATGGCCATTGAAGATAACTGTTTTGCTTTTTGGGGCTCAATTGGCGCGTTAGTGTTGTACTTTTGTTTAGAGGTAGATTTAGACATCTGGTCATCCTGGAAAAAGAGAGCTCCTTGGATAAGTAAGTTGAGACATGTGAGCAGAAACTGAGGGCCCAGTGGACCGTGTTAGTGGATCACAGCAAGCCAAGATGGTTGGCAGCATCCCACTTTGTATAATGATTGATGATCTCAGTTCATGGATGTATCACAAGGTGACGTAGTCATGTTTACTTGCAGAAATTTCCTCCTAGATCTGTCAGGAGTCACGAGTGCAGGTTTGGAGGTGGGGGTGTGTCGGATTTACCCCGCAGAGTAAGTTTATGTATTGTTTGTGGGAACTCTGATATAGAAACGTGTTGGTACGTGGTAGGGTGGAGTTCTTACCTGACACAGAGATGGCACATTGTTTTTTGCCTTAGTAGTGTGTAGTTCCATTTCACTTACATTCATAAAAAGCCTAGCCCTTTCACATACTGAAGACACTTATACAAATAGCCCCTTTTCCAAGCGTAAGGTTTTAATTACCCAAGACTGTGCAGTAAGATTGTGAAGGCTGGTTCCAGCTGCTGGTGATAGTACCCAAGCTGACGGGAGTCCTCTTCTTGGCTTCGATTTCCTATAATGTGGGCTGTGTACAATGTGGATGGTGGAGCATTGATTGCTGTGATGTTTGGGGAGTGCTGCTTATTTTTCGTGCCGTCTTGATTATTCGTGTTGTGATGCGCTTCTGACAGGCAGAGCTGGGCTGTGTTTACATGACATTTGGTAGCAATCGGAGAGATGTGATAATAATGAGGAGAAAATTAATATTCATACTTTGGCAAGGCCATTTTTTGTAAGAACTAAGCAAAACTTGTGGTGCTGAATTCTCCCATTGCTAGTGGTAAGAAAAGGCAAAGGGTGCTGCAATCACTCTCTCTTTATTAAGTACTAACACAAACAACAATCTCTGTACCTGCAAAAGTTGCCTTAAGGGCTGGAGATTAGTTTCCCAAGCATGTTGGGTGTAGCTGGTTCTTGCATATGTAGGGCATAGAGCTGAGGGCTTTTTTAGGACGAGAGAATTTTGTAGTTGTTGAAAGCGAGCAGGCAGTCAATAGCACGAGACACTGGTGTAGGAGAGTTGTGGGTATGTCTACTTTGTGATCATAACTTATCACAAGGGGATGAACGTCTGACGTAAGCCCTAATGAAGACTAAATACGCTAGAGCTGGATAGTTCTAGGCAGGAGAGTGCGCCTGAAAACAATAGCCAATATGTGCTGAAGTAGGCTGGTGCTTGGAGTGAAAATGTGAGTGTCGTAAAGAGGCTGCTGTAAGCTGTTACTTTACCCCTTCATTTGCTGGCGATGTATAGGAAACTCTACACCTTAGAGTGTGGTAAGTGTAAGCGTGTTTTACTTCCTCTCCTCTGCGTATCATTGTGCATTGTAGGTCGGTATTGGTAGAGGCAGTGGCACACCTGTTGGCCTCTTCACTTGCTATGTGTTTCGGGTTGGGGGGGAAGGGGTTCAAGGGAAGTTTGGGAGCCTTGTGCTATGCACGCGAGTTCAGATGTGGCACGTAGCTCTCGCCGCAGTTTTCATGGAATCAGTAGAACACAACAGAAAAGTAGAATTTCATTAGAAGTATGTAATTGTTTTACTAGAGAGACTTCTATGTATTTGCAAGGCTATGGAGTTTGTAGTGAGTTAAGTATGTGTTTACAGAATAGTAGTTGGATACATTATTTTTCACTTGTAACAGTAAATTCTTGCAGCATCTTTAATTACATTTGCCTTGTAGTTATAAATAAAAAAAGTATATGATAGTAAAAATATAAAAGTTTGTATTAGTAGGTATATTTTTAATTACTATATCTGAAGATTGAAGTGATGAGTATAAAAATTCCATCAGTATTATGAAGTGTGTACCTTAAACTTACATTTTGATTGGTGCCATTTGAATACTTAGTAAAGCAATATAATGTTTAAAGTTTGAGTTCTGAAAAGTGTGTTGCAACTATGCTCCACAATTTCAAAAACAGTTTAAAAGTGTATCATATTTGAAACATGATTTACAGAAAATAGCTAACCACATTCGGAGTAATTTCATTACAGTAATTTGTTTATTTTTGTTTAGCGCATAATTGAAAGTACATTTGAGAAATTTACTAGTTCAACCTCTTAAGTAGTTTTAGGATTGTCTCACTCCATTTCTCATTCATTGCTTCTAAAGTCTGTTGTGCTTTCTCATGAAGCTTGCTTGGAATAGCATCCCTCATGGTGCACCATAGTTTGGTCTTCGCCATTGCCTGCCAAATGACATTGAAGTACTCATCCATTGTTTTTGTCTGATGCCAGGCTCACTGCTGTAATGGCGACCTCAGTGTCCAAAGTTGACCTGTTAGTCAAGGTTCCTTATGGAGCGCTGTCTTGCAACTCAAGATACAACCCAAAGAACGTGCTTAAATCTTTGTAGCCCTTATCAATTCTTGGCATTCTGATCTAGCTTTTGTCTGGAATGGTTTGTACATCGCTTAATGCACTTCCAACTCCCGGCATTTCCCTGCTGACTGTGAGAGGAGGTGAATTGAAATGAACCCCACTGATGTTCTGAGAGAGAACATTGATCCTCAACCTTCTTTGTGAGGAAGTTATACCACCCAGCAGAGCCTGGGGAGGAGGGGACAAGACAGCATGCTTAACTACACTGGCACCTGGAACATTCTAGGCGACACAGTCTCCCAATAGCAGTATTCCCTCTGCAAGGCAACATCCCGATCTTTCCAACTGATCCAAGATGCTTCAGAATATTATGATGTGCGAGGCAGAGGCTCGCTGGAGCATGCATGCTGACCGTTGGTCACCACTTCAGGCAACAGCAGATACCGCACCCTAGTAACATGCCCCAAATCTTCTAGTTTTTGTTTTCTATTCAACTCGTGGCATAGTGAGTGGTACCATCTCTCCACCTGACTTGTAGTCTTGCAGGGCGACTGTGTAGGTATAGTGTTGTAGCTGGTAGTAAACACCAGCGAGAGAGTAAGCCTACAATCAGTAGGTACACAGTTCTACAAAAAGTATATAGGACATTAATCACCAGCATGTCACCACCTAGCCACGTGTGCCAAACAGTCTAGCCGACCAGACTTGGCCAATCTTGACTGCAGGCGAGTTCTGCTTTCAGCACCAGGATCATCACCGTAACCCTGACCGAATGCGGTTTACCCCTATTTCGATCCTGGCGAGGACAAAAATACAGCCGGGAGGCAATGCTTCCGTTTCTGAGAGCTAAAACCTTAGTCTTCACCCACTGTCCCATTATGTCCTGTAGGAAGAATGCCACAAGGCGTTTAAGGTAGGTGCCCTGCCTGTTCTCTGCTTCCTCTGTGGAGATTAAACAGCTGATCCTCTCTCTAACCCGTGTGTGCTTGGTGGAATGTGATCACTGATCACTGTGTTCTTGGCCACCAAGAGCAATCTGCCACAAACACTATCCGGCAGCACACTGCGTACCTGCTACACCCAGGTTAGAATTCCATTTGCCATGTGTCCAAGATTGGTTAATTTGCTGAGCTTCCAAGCAGGAGGTATTATTCTTTAATCCTACTATGAGACAGCCTGGACCACAGTATTGCTACAAATTGTGTAGGACATAACCAGGTTCATAAGTGAAGTCTAAATAAAATAAAATAACTAAATTGAAGTTCCTTATTTATTTACAATGGTATAAGAAACACAACTATTATTTACAAAATACAACTGCCTATCCCTACTACAGTTTAACTCACATTTTTATCAGTGAGCACAATTTTTATGCTAATATCAATTATTTACCTATAATTAAAGTCCTAATCACTGTCCGTATACAACCTACATTCTTTTAATCTTCATTTAGTAATAACAAATATACAATCAAAATATTTAATGCCATACATTTACATCATCAAAATGTTACTCACTAACAAAACAAGTCCTTCTTTTGTACAGTCCAGTCAGTGTCCCAGTTTTTGCTACCCTAATAGCCGCACGCAGCACTCTCTGATCACTGCACTGTCATCCATCGTCTCCCAGTTATTTGTCCATGTCGCATGCCCTCGGCATTAATGGCCATCCAAGACTGCTGACACAGAGGCACTCCGCATCTTATATGGCTGAGGTGACCTGGCCCAGAGTCGTGCAGATGGAAGTGATGTCCTAGATTCATGCAGTTGACTCCTGCTCCATGTGGGAGTGACGTATGTCCCGTTAGGGATAACCAGGCTGGAGTGGCGGGACCCCTGCCCTGCCCTGCCCTGCCCCTCTGCAGGGAATATTGTTATCATATTGGGGAAGGGCAACCAACCACTGGGCCTGCCTGGACAAGGGTGAAGGGCATGGAGTTGAAGCAGCCACACATAATAGTATTAACGGAATAATAAATGGGCATCACACCAAAATATGAGACCATGTTTAGAATAACACGTCTAGAGTTGTTAGGATACTTACCAATTTGTTAAGGTGTTAGTTTCGGGTATGGTATCTGCCGATACTTTAGTCGAGTTCAAGATAAAGAGTGACTAATTATGCTACAAAATGGAAAATTAGTTGCAATGAGTAAATATGACTATCTTAAATGTGTTAGATGTTGGTGTAGCCGAGAGGGACAAACTAGAGAAAGCGCCAAAAAATAAATGGGGCAACTGCAGAACGAAATGCAAACACCCCCACAGTCGAAGAAGTGTTCTATAGATAAGTCATTAGCCATTTTGTGTAAACAAGGCTTCATGAGTGGCCAGGAAGTGGGTGCGGGTGCGGAATTGGTAGTATCTAGTATACATCTGGCAACAGTGCAGCAACCTCATGCCACCTGCCGAGAACAATAAACCTTTTCTTCCCTACCTCTCCTTTTCATTCACTGTCTATGACAGATTTCACGCTGTAGAGATGGGTTTAGTAAACACAAATGTGTATATATACCCACATTGTGTTCCAACCGATATCTTTGTCACCATAGAATAAACAAAGCAGTGGTACTGGATGTTATTTTTTATTTAACTTCCAAATCTTCCAAATAAATGTACCGTGTTGGGAGGCTTCGTGAATTACGTGGTTGTAGTGATAATCCACTGTTCACCATTTGTGCAAAGTCTACAGGCTTTTTGCATATGTAAAGGTTGTCCCAAAATTCACGCAAGAAGTAATTTTGATAGAAAACACAGGTTTTTAATTAAAAGTTGTAAATGTTTTATTGATTCATAAAGTTTACAGTATAGAGTTATGTATGGAATAGCATATCGGGTAAATGGCCTCCGTGGCTTTGCTGGCACACACGCACTCTTTTGTCAAAATTTTCCATGACCGTTTTGCATAAATGTGGCTGAATTTAGTTGATACAGCGCTCAATTTCCTCCTTCAAGGCGTGGGTGGTCGTGGGCTTGTTGGCATAAACCTTATACTTCAAATAACCCCAAAGAAAGAATCAGCATCCACTTGTTGTTCCATAATCCATTCAATGAACTCTCTTCGCTGTGCGTGGTCAGTAGGCTTCAGTTCTGGAGTCAATTGAACTTTGTAAGCATGCAGATGCAAATCCTCCGTGAGAATACGCTGTAGAGAGCTTCTCGAAATGTCCAATTCTTGACCATGGTGCCGGATTGATGTTCCTGGACTCCCAGCAACACTCTCACGAACTGCTTCGATGTTTTGTGGTGAACGACTTGTTGAAGGATGGCTAGAGTGTCTGGGATCACTAATTGATCCAGTTTCCCTTAATTTTTTTATTAATCTCGTCACAGTTGATGAAGTTAAATCACTATTCTGACCATATTTTGTACGAAAATTGCAAACTGTGGCTGCCAAACCTTAATTATTTTTAAAATATTGCTCAACAATGAAAACACGTTCTTTCGTGTAGCGCTCCATTTTTACTAACCCTGAACTGTCAGCTGTCATGCTGTCTTTTGTTTTTCGTTTACAATACTTTACCGCACGAATGGCGCAAAAGTGTATGAATTTTGGGACATCATTTATATATATCCTGTGAGAACCCCACCTCTATTTTTAGCAGTAACATTTACAGTACCGGTATTTACATTTGTTGATGCCGTGATGGGTAATGGCATACTATATTTTGTGATGGGAAAAGTCCAAAATGATTAAAGAATAGTGAGCTTTCAACATGTTCCATTATTCTTGCACCCAAATTGGTAGATTTGGTTAATATAACTGTCACGTAACTTGATTTTGTAAACAAAACTGATAATTAATTTTGTTATTTTTTTTGTTTACAGCAAACCTTTACGAAAATGTGAAATTATTAAATCACCACTATATTTGTTTTTAATATGGCGCCAGCATATTAATTTAACATATAAAATATCTATTGCAATGCATAATTAACTTAATTCTAATTAATAGCTGTGTTTTATCATAATCAGTGCTTCATGTCATTAGAACAGTTGCAACTTTATTGTAAACTATAAATGCTAGGCTTATATTAATTTTCAAACAAATTAATCCTGGTATTTTATTGATTATATAAAACACACACACATATTTTTAACAATTATATTTCCTTAAAACGTATATTAGAGTTAAAATTGTGATGTATTGTTTACATTGATAGACATGTAACTGCTGACGCCATCTGAATAGAAAAATACCAAATCTGAAATCACTAAATAGCTTTTAAAGATGGAAGTTTCCCAGCATTGCCAGAATTCATCTATGTAGTACAGGTGATATACAGTCTTCCACCTTTTGTGCACCAGCCTCCCATCAAGATTTCTAGTGTTTAATTGTTTCTTAATGTCTTGTATTCTTGATTAAAATGTGTAATTAGTTGCCAAAAGGCCTAACTTGGTGTTTCGTGTTGTTTAATGTTGGTGGTGTTAGTTCAGTTCCTGGCAGGGCTACATCCAGATTGTCATGAGGGAGATATAGTACATATTGTGGGTTTCCTCAGGATAATCCTGTTTCCATTTTACCATTTAATTTTATGTCGCATGTTTATTACAACACTCATGGCAAAGTTGTTGCTTGTAATCCTAGCTATAATTATTCTATAGCAGAGTTAAAGAAGTTATTGAAAAAATTGAAAAAAGAAATGTATAGTATTTAATACTCTGAATATTTTAAGATTAAATTTATCACATTGCAAATTCTGTGTATTATGGACAGTGGTATCTATTCGGGGCCATATTAGTTTAATTTTAATGCTATTGCTGAATCAGGTTTAGTGCTCTTGTGTGAGAGTGTGTTACATTGTTTATTTCAACCATATAAAATATTAATTCTTTATGTTGTAATTCATTATTTAGATATTGATGTGCCTACAACAGAGACCAAGAATCCTCACAGGTGGTCTAAATGCTTTCACTGGCGACAATTCTGGGCGCTGCACATAAAGCGGTTTCACCACACGTACAGGAATCCCAAAGCCCTGTTGTCGGAGGTAGTTATAATGTTAATATTACTATATAAACATACAACTTTTGCATGCTGTATTGTTAACCTATATCAAATTTAGATTGTACACAGATGATACTAAAAACTAAGTGAATTTTTCAAGATTTGTTCATAGGCTGTCATGGAATTAAATTCAATCCTTAATTTTTTTTTGCAACTGTTGTTGCTTAAAAAATTTTATTTTTAAATACTTTAAAAAATTTGCTATAACCATGTATTTTACTTAATTGCAATAATAATTGACCAACATATTTTAAAATCCAAATATTTAAAATTGAAAAAAGAAGAAGAATGTTGGTAATTGATGCGGTAACTAGTTCATTAAATTTTCATGCTTTTCGAGAAACTTGAAATTTAATGCTTTTTGATAACTTTTTTGATGCAGAGCACCCGTTAAAAGAATAAATGTTAATTGCCTCAGACCAGAAATGTCAGTTTTTTAGCTATAATTGTACGGTGCCCCTACATAAAAACTCAATTTATTTGTTCTGCTTAATTTTAAGTTAACTGTCATGTATAATATTGATATGTGTAACAATGTAACATTGGCAGNAATTTATTTGTTCTGCTTAATTTTAAGTTAACTGTCATGTATAATATTGATATGTGTAACAATGTAACATTGGCAGTTTTATACATTGTCATTAATTTGGCAATGGTATGATGGCCAATGAGAAAGTTGTGCACGGATCACTGCTCTTAACANTTTTATACATTGTCATTAATTTGGCAATGGTATGATGGCCAATGAGAAAGTTGTGCACGGATCACTGCTCTTAACACATTTTCAACATTTATCCTCCCGTGTCGCTCGTTCACACACACCAACCATCAAACTTGGAAAAATTACAACTTTGTCGTATTGTAAAGGTTAACGATGAGGTGAGCCTTCAAACACAAATAAAGGTGCAGTATATTCATTCAGACTGCAGCATTAAATTCATGTCAGCAGGTTTGTACATTTTGAAGAATATGTGCCATTGTTTTGTTTGCAATAAAATTTCAACAATTTGAAAATAAAAGGAGATACTTGAAATATATTCTGTGAATATGGTGTATTTTATTTTATGTATGTATTTTATTATGACCTGTTAAAGTAATTTTTAGGTGCTTACATATTTGTCTAATGCATGAAGCTACTAATGTATCTTTGATCAATGTGCATTGCCTTTAGTTGGTGGTTCCTGCTATCTTCGTGTGCATGTCGCTTGGCTTCACCTCGGTTCTGCCGCAACTCTCGATGCAGCCACCCCTGAGCCTGGAGCCGTGGCAGTACGGACCTCCCAACTATGTGTTCTTCAGCAATGACCAGCCAAACGACAGCTGGCCACACAGATATGAGAAAGAGCTGCTGGGCCTAGTTGGAATGGGCACACGCTGTGTTTACCAACATGGAGAAAGGTGCATTCCTCTCTCTCTTCTGTTATATCATTTTTTTATTTTGCTTGAGTTCTGTATGGTTGGTCCAAAACAATAACAAAAAATTTAAGTGTTTTCATTTTCGAGTTCCGTGAGGAAATTGGTTGCAGCTAACGTAAACAAAATGAAAATTTTAAGAGTTCACAGAATAATGTGTTTGTCAGTTGTTTGTTTAGTTGAATAACAATTTAAGGATGACTTTGTAAAATTGGTACCACATAAGATCAAAACTGATAAATTCTGACCTGTGCAAAGAACAAAAGTTGCTTTTGAAGTGTTTTTTCCCCTGTGAATTCATGTTTAATCATCTCTGATGTATCACTGACATATTTTAATGAAATATTAATTTGATTTTGTGGGCAGATATCTTTAAAATAAAACGGTACACCATATGTGACTTCCCATTGTTTCATATTATATTTAAAACAAACTGTAGTGTAAATACTTAACTCTAAAAAAAAAAACGGAAGGGTTTTTGCATTGATTTGGTGTTTTCGTTAAATTAAGATTTACCATACCTTACATCTCGAACATGAATTTTCATTCTGTGTGCACTGTTACCACCTCTGTACTCGGCACCTTGTAATTTCAGGCTCTTTCTTGCCCGCCATATTGAATTTTCTGTTTATGTACCCATAACTTTGTTATCAATGAAATAATTTAATATTTATAGTTGCAGCACATTTATATTTCACAAATAATTTAAAATGCAGTTGCCAAAATTTATCCATACATTATCTGGTAATTGTGAAACTGCAAGAATATATTCATAATTTAAGCATGATGCTACACTACTTACATCATAATTACTTGAGAAAATTTTGGAATGGGTGTTTGTTTTCCAGCATAAACTGTAGGGTTGTGCAAATATTCGGTATATGGAAACGAAAACTATATTTTTTATTTTTGTTTCATGAGGGTAAAAGTCTCATTCGCGTATCCCTAATAAAGTATATTTCCAGTGGTATAATAAAGTTTCAATATAATCATCATCATGTGAGGCAGAGCCTTAAAAGTGTTGACTGAAAGAAGTCAGTTGGCACGTTTGTGCTGGTTTGATGCAGGAGCGAGTACTGTAATCCAGTGGAAGTGGACAGCATTGTGTACACGACAAACGTGACGGTGCCAACGGAACCTGTGGCATGCTCTTGCGCACATGGAGCCATGGAGTGTCCGGCAGATGCCGCCGGGCTCACTCCACCATCTGCCAAGGTGAGCACCACTTACTGCAGCCAGCTTTCTGCAGAAGCTTCTGGACCTTACAAAGGAATCCACTTCAAAATATACTTGCAAAAGCCACGTGTAGACGTGCAAAAACATCTACCGTTAAGAAGTTCCCTGTTGGTTTACATAACTTCCACCTGGATTATAAACAACAGGGATGGGTCTCGATAGATGTTATATTAGTTCTCGGTTCCACCGGTTCTTATCGTTGAGAACCATAATTATATTCTCGATTCTTTCACTTTATTTATAACTGCAGTTGACGCTGTTCCCACCAAATTTGTACTGTATACTATATTACTTTATACTTAAAATTAATTCTCCTGAAGAATAGCACGTCACGCAAGCATAATTTTGCTATCATAAAGAAACTAGTTTTATAGCCATGAACGAACTAAAAGAAACTGCCATAGATGTCGCTGAATCCTTGTGTATGTTCTGTGCAAGAGATTTTTGCACTATTGACATTACTGTCATTCCATTTAACTACTCGAGAGGTCGATAACGAGAAACTGTTGTCCTTATAAACTGTTGATACACCATCAGTGGGAACTACGGTCATTACAATTTGGTAATGCATCTGTGGCATAAGCAAAACAGAGGGTGGCAAGTGTAAGGGGAGGTTTACTTCCCCTCCCGAGTTGGCCTGTGTGCATTGCAGCACAGTATTGGTAGAGGCAGTGGCACACCTGTTGTGCCAGGTTGTGGAGTTTACCTGGTATTAGCAGAACACAAAAAAAAGTAGAATAATATCAGAAGTAATTGTTTTGCCAGAGATAATTTAATATATTTACAAGGCTATGGAGTTTGTAGTGCATTAGGCACATCCTTACAGAACAGTAGTTGGATTTTTTTCTTTTGTAACAGTAAATTTTTGCAGTGTCTTTAATTTAATTTGCCTTGCATTTATAAATAGAAAAAGTATATAATAGAAATGGAAAGGTTTGTATTATTATATTTTTAATTACTATGTCTGAAGATTGAAGTGTTGAGTATAAATATTATAGTATTATCAAGCATGTACTTTAAACTTCCATTTTGATTGGTGCCATTTCAATGTATAGTAAAACAATGTAATTGCTAAAGAGTGAGTTGTGTAAAGTCTGTTGTAACTGTGATCCACAATTTTGAAAACCGTTTGACAACTGCGTCAAATTTGGACAGTGATTTATTGAAAATAGCCAACCACATTCAATATAATTTCATTACAGTAATTTGCAAGTGCTGTTGCCATCGAAAATGTAGTTTTTTTATTATAGATGAAATATTGCTTTTATTTTCCAAGATAAAAAGCATGTANGCTGTTGCCATCGAAAATGTAGTTTTTTTATTATAGATGAAATATTGCTTTTATTTTCCAAGATAAAAAGCATGTAACTACTTTCAAAGTGTGTGTCAGTCGTAATGTCTCTATAGTCTTCTGCCTTTAACGTGCCCGATAATGTTACGAGTGTACCAAGTCCTCTCCACAAGGTGGCTAAACCGGGAAAAGTCAGGGAATTAAAAATGGTCTGGGATTTTCGTGTAAAGTCAGAGAGAAAAAAAATTTCTGGAAAATTTTACTTCCTTCCTCATTTGCTTCACATCTTACCAAAGTCGCANGCTGTTGCCATCGAAAATGTAGTTTTTTTATTATAGATGAAATATTGCTTTTATTTTCCAAGATAAAAAGCATGTATGTAACTGCTTTCAAAGTGTGTGTCAGTCGTAATGTCTCTATAGTCTTCTGCCTTTAACGTGCCCGATAATGTTACGAGTGTACCAAGTCCTCTCCACAAGGTGGCTAAACCGGGAAAAGTCAGGGAATTAAAAATGGTCTGGGATTTTCGTGAAAAGTCAGAGAGAAAAAAAATTTCTGGAAAATTTTACTTCCTTCCTCATTTGCTTCACATCTTACCAAAGTCGCATGCTCAGAGGCTTATTTAAAAAAAAAGTAATGTAGGTTAATAGGACCCGTCACACTTTATTCGCAAGACAGAGTAGTGTAAATTAATATTAAAAGGTCCGAGACATCTTCCCCAATGTTTTGCTACAAGCCTTCAAACATTTTTCTACTAAGCTGTTTGTGCAGTTTGTGAGCCTTGAAATATCTTTTCATATCTGAAGGATGGTCCTCGTTGGGAGAGAAGATTTTGGACCCTATTATCGCCACAGACATGGAACTATATACACTGCACCATATTGTTTACACATCCACAGCATCCAGTACAACTAGCTAAGCAGTCCAAGGAACCCACAGTTGCAGACATCTGCTACATATCACATCCTTACGTCATGTCACAATGAGTACAAATTTACGAAACTCCATTTAAAAATCAAGGAGATGGCTGAAGGCCAGAGCAATGACAAGTCAGCTGGAGTAACTGAAGAGCCAATCCATGGCATAGCAGTAACAATAATTAAATTCAGATTACACTTGACAACTGCACTAAACTGAATTTCAAATACAGTTTCTGAAATAAGATTTTGACGCGTGACGTCAAAGTCACGGTCGGGCAAAGTTTTTCTGTGCCGGTTGGAGACATGGACTATCTATTGTGTTTGACTTTACTGGCTGCCAACCGGACCCCAGCCGAATATAAACTGGGGTGCGTGGCTTGGCAGCACGGCACAAAGCCTGGTGTGGGCTTAACTGTCCTCCTCAACACTGGTTTACACACAGCCACTGGTTTATCTCGAGTGGGCGTAGCACCTGACTCGGCCGCTGTCGGCTGGAATTCGTGCCCAGTCCTTGGGTGAAGGAGGTGCTGCGGCCGGCGGTGCTGGTGGGAGCCCGCGGAGGGCTTCTGGTCTTGCTGGGTTGGAATCCCGGGTTCGATATATCCAGTGGTACGTGAAGTCCCTGGCGGAAGTCGACGACGACTTGATGCGGCTTGCCGGCGTTCTTGTAGGTTGGCTGAAATAGGGAGTGTGGAGGTACTGGGAGGTGAGGCCTCTCCATTTGTCGGGCAGCTTGAGCTCGTTCCATGTGAGTTAGACTGTAGAGGGCAGTTGGTGCTGGGGGACAGCTCAAGTTAGACTTAGAGGCAGTAGCTGCCTTCCTAGCTCGCCACTTTGCACCACTTCTATGGGTGTATGGCATAAAGGAAGGTACAAAAATTGGCCACGCTAAGGAAGAGCAGGCAATGAGGATCCGTAGCTAGGTGTAAAGCCTGTTGTGACCAATCCAACTAGAATTGTACCAGATTACTCCAACCAGCGATAAACAGCACAGTGTTTAGAGCGGTGGGTTACCCTGGATGTTTGACAGCGACGTGGGTGTGGACCAAAGGGGGTCAGACCTCCAGAAACAGTCTTATCACTCCTTCCGGTGCAATGGCAGCGCGGTGGATGGAGTAAATATTTTGGGCCGGCTGACTAGCCGCTTTGTGTATTGAGTTCCTAGTGGTGGTTGCTCTACCGTACGTATGCACCAGGTACCCGGGCGTACTTGCTTCACAGTATAAGTGGCTGTCTAATGGGTCTGTTTGAGACGTATATGCACCCGGTTAAGGGAGCCTGCAGTCCTACTCTGGGTTCGGCAAATGGGTTGTAATGATACGGTCTCCTACTTTTGGTGGGCTGATGTCTACTGGGGTTAAAGTCACAGTCACCCTAGAAATGAGTACCAGGAGGTTAGATATAAAGACTAACTGACCCTAACTCACTCGATGCTGTTGTTCAGAAGAGACTCGAATGTCACTACCGGACGGGTAGTGAGTGTTAAAGGGGATGTAGACTTCTTCAGGGATTGCTGGTGTAAGTCTCGAAGATATCTGGTAGGTAGTGGTTGTCTTACACGAGGACGTCAGTGTCTGCAGCGAGCTCCAGTACACAAGTTGGTGGAGCGATCTGTGGAGAATGAACTGCCGTTCTGCGGTGGTGCAGAGGCATATATCCACCTGCTCTTGGGGGTGTCGCGGAGGTAGCTCCTCCCTCTGTAGGCGGAGCTGTACTCTGGTGCCATCTCTCGGGCCATGGAGAAAGCAGGCTTCCCTGCTATGCAAGGTTGCATCAGATGTGTGAGCTCAGGCGCAGTGCTGGGCCGCTTGGCTGGCTTCTATCACGTGGGGTGTTGGCGTGACATCTGACATAATGGCGAAAATGATCTTGACTGATGTGTCCGTGGGTGCTGGTGGGCTCTGGTATCAAGTCGTTTGTGGTTCAACCCCGCCTGGAGTGATGTGATGAGGCAAAGTCGTGTTTTTTATATATATATATATATATAATATCAGTACGTGTCGCGCGCGAGATTTAAAATGCAATACTCACATTTCATTACCTGAGATGCTCCATCAGGTTGGCTTCAGGATGAGGTCCTTCTATGCTCACAAACATTATTTAATTAACAGTAGAGGTCTGTAGCAGAGAGAATTAAATAAGTAAGGCTAGGGCCTTGTTACAGCCCTAAGGTCCATTCTACAATGCACGATGCGTCAGAAAATGGATCGGAACACGTAAACAGAATGAGCAGACAACTCTGGATATATTTTTAACTATATTTTACAATACAAAGAATCATACAGGCCTGCAACTTAAGAAACCAAAATTCTCAGCTGTTGTAAATTACTGATATAGGTTTTATAATAAACACATCTCATTTTGTATATTTTTTGCAGTTTTTAACCCTTTGTAAATACTACTGCTAAACTATGTACATGTGTTTATTAAAACAAAAAAAATAATAGCCACAGTAAATCCATGCACTTATTGCAGTGTATACCACAATGGCCATGAAAACTAATAACAACAAACCCAAATACTCTATTTCTATTGGCTACTTGGATTCACAGACACTGAAGAGTTGGGAATTACCCAACTTTCTTATGTGTACTCATACGTTATCCGTGTCTGATGCGTCTCAATGTAGATTGAACACGGAGTATGTTATGTACTCTGCTTCCGTGATCAATATCCATATACATGTCATTGTAGAACGGACTTGAATGTTGGCCAGGTGAATTAGGTACTGTGCTGGTCCTGGATTTGAAAACCCAACCCGATATATGGCACTATGAATTACATTCATTAATAAAGGTTCTACAAGGTTTAAAATCAACTTTGCAAGCTGTGTGCGCTTTTACACCTTTGCTGAGAAATGTGGAATTTGTTGTACGAATGGTGGGGAGATTGTAATCTTTTCTGCTGCTCTTTTTTTTTTTGCTTGTGTGTGTAGATAAATAAATAAGATTATTACTTTTAGGGTGTTCTGTAATATTACGGCTTAGGTTTAGTCTTTAAGAGATACATTTTTTGTTAGAACTTACTGTAGTTGTTTGTATGCATTCTATCATTTTGTATTACAGGTATCGACAGAAGACATTGTGTTCAATGTGACTGGTAGGAATATTTCTGATTGGTTGGTGAAATCGACAGCTGAATACTACAAAATGAGGTAAGTTTAATGGCCAGCAAGTATGTTTTATACTCATTTCATTTCTTTCATATATGTCAGAATTTTTTTGTTATTCTTGTTTGTGTGCATTTTTGTGTTTTTGTGGGTGCATGCATGTACACAGTTCAATCACATTATTATGACCACTTGCTGATATCCAGAGTAACTGCCTTCTGCAGCACGGACAGCAGCTAGACGAGCTGGCAGTGACTCAGTCAGGTGCTGATAGGTCTCCACGGGTGTCTGGAGCCATGCTGTCTGCAGTGCGTCTCAACTGTTGAAGGGTGTGTGACGGAGGAGATAGACAGTGAACACGAACAAGGTGGTCCCATAGAAGTTCTGTTGGATTGAGATCGGGGTGGTTTAGTGGTCGGGGAAGAACTTAGAAGTCATTATCAAGCTGGAAGATCCCAACCCCCGAGGAAAGACAATCATCATGTACGGGTGGATGTGATCGCCAAGGATGGATTCATAACCAAATAGATCAAAAGTGCTTTCCACGCGAATGATGGGACCTAGAGAAGACCATAACACTGCCCCCACCTTATTGTTTTCGTCCAGCAATGGATGCAGGGTGTTGGTTCTACGACGTTTCTTGCCGGACATGCTGACGTCCATCCGTTCTAAGCAGCTGAAAACATGACTCATCGGAGAAGGCTACCCGTCGCCAGTCAGCAGTGGTCCAGTCGCCATACTGTCGAGCAAATTCTAGTCGTCATCGATGCACCTGTGTTATCATGGGTGCAGTCACCTCCATCTGCTCCGGTGCCCCGTTCGTAGAAGAGTTCGCTGAACTGTTGCGGTATACACATGTCTGTATGCCCCCTAGTTCATTTGCACGGTCAGCTATTCCACTGTAGCCTGTCGGTTGGCCTTCATGCATGGTCGTAGTCGACATTCACCTTGGTCATCAATGGGTATTGAGCTCCACAGTTTCTACGACGGTTACTCCTAATGGTGCAATTCGTCCACTCACAATACACCTTTACCACAGAGGTATCAGAACAGTTCACAAACGTCTCTTTTTCCAAAATACCGTCCCTCTTGGCGCGAAAGTCGATGATCATCCCTTTTTGCAACTCGGTTAAATTGCTTCCCTTACCCACAACAGCCTGTCTGTCGCATTATATACCCACTTCACCAGCCCATGTTACGAGCCATACCTCATGAGTTACTTGCTGTAGGTGGTCATAATAATGTGATTCAACTGTGTATGTGTGTGTTAAAGTTAAGTACAAATGTAAAAGACTGTGTCGGAAGGTACTTGAATTTGTGTCTTGTAGGATTTTCTTGATAACGTAATGAAATTAAGTTGGTCAATATGAGTAATTTTTATTTTATTTTACAAAGTGAGGCTAATTAGAATTTTAATAGGTACGGGAGTTGTAATTTTTCAATTTATGAACTGCATTGGTATCCACATGATGCAATGTGTGTGGTGTGTGTCTTGTGTGTGCGTGCATGTGTGTGTGGTGTGTGTGTTGTGTGTGTGGTGTGTGTGTTGTGTGTGTGTTTGTGTGGTGTGTGTGTTGTGTGTGTGGTGTGTGTTGTGTGTGGTGTGTGTTGTGTGTGTGTTGTGTGTGCGTGCATGTGTGTGTGGTGTGTGTCGTGTGTGTGTTGTGTGTGTGTGCATGTGTGTGT
>NQII01006950.1:20044-31278 GCA_002778355.1 Clitarchus hookeri | reverse complement strand
TTGTGTGTGTGGTGTGTGTGTTGTGTGTGTGTTGTGTGTGGTGTGTGTGTTAGTGTGTGGTGTGTGTTGTGTGTGTGTTGTGTGTGTGGTGTGTGTGTTTGTGTGTGGTGTGTGTTGTGTGTGTGTTGTGTGTGCGTGCATGTGTGTGTGGTGTGTGTGTGGTGTGTGTTGTGTGTGCGTGCATGTGTGTGTGGTGTGTGCGTGCATGTGTGTGCAAGCGCGCGCACGTGTGCAATATATTTATTTGCAAGAACATGACACCAGTTACGCCAATGTGGAATGAAGGTGCACTGGCCCACTATCCCTCTTAGAGACTAGGGTAACTGAGTTTCCTTCAAAAGGATTTTAAAGTGAGGCCGACATGCCTGAAATAATTTGACGAATTATATTTCAAACTCGTGTCGTTTTGGGCCAGTAATAGGAGAAAAGTGAAATTTCAAACAGGCGGGGTCAAGAGGCAGCCCAACGTAATGCTACCTGTTGAGGAACATGCTCTGCTCACAATACGTCCTGCCACGCCCTCTGTCAGCGAGCTCCTAAACACTACTAGCCAGAAAAAATAGTTTTCATGTGTAAAATAACAAATTTCTTGTTTTGTTGTACTGTATTAATAAAAAGAAGAAAGTGGGACGTGCATTGGGTAGTTTTTAAGCAATTCTTACGTTATTCCACACCACGTATTTCCAACTTGAGCTGTTTAGTATCAGTAATAGCAGAATAACTGCTTCACAAAAGTCGTTGGCGAGTTGTTTGTTGGCGAATGAAACGGAAAGTGCATTGCCAAGCAAGTTCCCCAAATTACTTTTATTTCCAGTCATAACATATTAGCTGTAACGTCCAAAGTGTGATAAGAACTACATTTACCATCTCACAAATGTGAACCCAAATGCACAGCCTCTAATATATTATAAAAGAGTTAACAAATATTTCATTTTTGTAAGGTTTTCTTTTTTACTTAGCCTACGAATTTTTTAGACAGATGTCAATCTATAAATACTAGGGATGGGTCGAATAACAAAAAATGTCGATTCCGGTTCCGGTGCCGATTCTACAATTTAAATATTGGTTCCAGTATTTGGTTCTATTTTGAATACTTGTCTTTTGCTTGCAACTTCATTAAACCAATGCAGGTAAAATTCATTAAATATTTTATTTAACCTATGGAAGAATTGAACAATAACAAAATGTGAAGATAAGATTTAATGTATAAAATTTATTTAATGTTAATAATTATGAAAAAAATTATTCTTTTTTACATTAATATGTAGTGATTGTGATATGTTTGGAAAATACTTTAATTAAATAACTCGTGGCCCTAAAACCAAAACATTGTGGCGTGCTGTATGATAAAGGTAATCTACAAAGGTTAGTTAAAAGTCAACAGCTGTAGTGGGTGGCGGGATTCATTATCTTTTTATTGCTTCTTTTATGATGACTAGCAGCCCTTTTTTTTGTGTCTTTTATGTCTTTTATGCAGTGACCCACTGGTTTTTTGCCTTGCTGGAATGTGACAACTCCAAAAAAAAAAAGTCTCTTCCTCTCTTACTCCTGGCCCGCGGCTGGGCCTTCATGCCATATCGATTGGCTAGCAGTGTTGTTTACTGGGGAGGACTGAGAGATAAAGAGAGAGAGCGAAGGAAGAGGATTGTTGATGTAAGAGCGAGAGATGAGATTGAGATAACGAGAGATGAGATTGAGATAACCGACCTTTCCCCATCACTTCCTTTCCAACATCCCCGAACAGTTTACGACTACCACTCCTTAATTGTTTTTCAGTTTATAGCATGCACCCCAGAAATTTTTTCCTTTATGTTAATTTTTGTAACAACAGAGTTTTGCCATTACTGTGAACAACCAAGAACCAAGTAATTGTTAACCTAAAACCGGTTCCGAGTCAAACATCAAGAACCGGTATAAATTGGAACTGAGGAACCAAACCGACCCATCCCTAAAAAAATACCATTAAATTTATTTAGCATTACAATGATAAGTGGATTAGCTGTGAGCGCGTCAGTAAGATATAGAGCCACCACTTGACGCACCAGCTAATGGCGAAAGGATACGTAAATGAAAAGAAAACATTGGCACTACTTTCGTCGAACTGTCAAAATCTTGGCAAGTTACTGGAGACAGAGAGTAGAGGTAACCAGCTACTGCAATGGGCTGAGCTGCTTGGTAGGTTGTTTGCAGAGCATCTATTAAGAGCTGGTGCTTGATTTGTTTAATAGAACGTCTGTAATAGTATTTTAAAAACTGAATACTATTTTCATTGCCACATTTAATACACAGTATATTTAGCCCACAGTACAGATGTGTTTTCCAATAAATAATAGGAGCTGTCATTGTTCAAAATTGCATCTTATAATTATCCCCTTAATAATGTGGAAAAATTGTAACTTGGACGTTTCCCTTCAATTAGTCTGAGTTATTGAGGGTACACTGTATATGCACTTCCATACATTGTCATACAGATGCTTGTTAATTTTTAAAAAGTAATTTTGGCCACCAGACAGAAGATATATTTTCATGATATACGCTCACACCTCGGTTTTACGGAACCTGGTTGACAAACATCCTGGGTCGGTAGGGATGCCAAGCCTCTCCCCAAATCAGAGAAATTAATTTTTTCATCCTACTCGGTCCCTGTTTTGTGAATGGTAATTCGTAATTCTTGTGTTTCAGGTACGGTGGCTTTACTTTTGGAATGCCCAGCATTATGCAGTACGTGAACACCACTCGCATTAGTTCACTGTTTGAAAAAGTCTTGCCTAATCTTATTGGAAATACCAGTACTCCGTGGAACCTCAGAGATTTTATGAGCGGAAAAGATGATCCAGACAACATTCAGGACCCATATGATAACATTCAGGTATGGTAAAAATAATGTGGTTCAAAACTGTGGAAAAGTTACTGTTTACCATTTTTGACTGAGTTTGGCTGCATGATGTCCGGCCGAACGGAATGCAAGACAACACTGAGTTTCACTTCAAACACCAGAGTTCGCCATTGTTCAATATGGTGGCGCACGCAATAAAAAAAAAAGAGTGGGTGATTGTGAAAAATAACTACATGCACACAAAGTTAACCCAACAAAAAACAAGAAGAAAGAACTGCTTGCAAATAACTGTAAGCCCTGACACACAACCTAACAGTTATAGTATTTTAAATTAAATTTTTTCAAATTATAAACTTTGTTCTGTTATACTTCTTATTCAGCATCTTATTTTTTAAGAGTAGAGCTGGGTGTAGCCTTCTTTACGTGTAAAGAAGACATTTGACAGTCGAAATATTGGATGTTACGTGGTATTGTTTTCGTTTACATGTATCCGCTAACTATACATTATCCGACCTTAAAGTAGAATTTAAGCAGGGCTTCAGAAAAGTGTGAAGTAACCTTGAATGAAGCGTAAGCATTGTAGTCTTGAGNTTTAAGCAGGGCTTCAGAAAAGTGTGAAGTAACCTTGAATGAAGCGTAAGCATTGTAGTCATTCAATGGTATCTAATGTCTGGTTCTCTTGGGGCTCCTTTCTGTCATTGCTTCGTTGCATTCCACCCTTCCTCTTCTTTGATTAGGTCTTTTTCCTTTAGACGGTATAACCCCACTGACATTACTCCTGACAGTTCCCAGGAATGGGGTCATAAGTGAAGGGTCATTAATACTAGATGGTTTGGGAAATTTTATCCAATTTTTACCCATCCCCCACCATTACATGTGCAATTTTTTGCATGGAGTGAATGTTAAAAAGTCCGAAAGTCTGAGGTTCTATTATTTAAATGTTATCATTTTAATTGAAGTCTATTTTCCACAGGTCACGCTGGTTGTATGTATTCTAAGCATGTGGGACATGCTGGCTATGGTTGGGCGAGGGGAGGTTGACACCGACTTGCTGCTCCACTGCAGCAGCTGGGCTGGCTGCATAATCGNGTTTGGGAAATTTTATCAAATTTTTACCCATCCCCCACCATTACATGTGCAATTTTTTGCATGGAGTGAATGTTAAATTGCCTCTAGCACAAAAAGTTGAGTTTTTAATTTAAATATAAATTTTTATTAATAGGTAGACATATTCCAAAAAAAATATATCCTAGAAAGCCACATTAAAACACCCATTGTCTGCAAAAAAATCCTAAACATGGTTTACAGCGCAGTTTATAGCGAGTGTGATAAGTCCGAAAGTCTGAGGTTCTATTATTTAAATGTTATCATTTTAATTGAAGTCTATTTTCCACAGGTCACGCTGGTTGTATGTATTCTAAGCATGTGGGACATGCTGGCGAGGGGAGGTTGACACCGACTTGCTGCTCCACTGCAGCAGCTGGGCTGGCTGCATAATCGCTGCAGCTGGCCTGGTGCTTAGGGCAATTATGGGGCAGCCTGACACATACAGTGTGAAATTGATGTCTCAGATATGCGGCTTTTCTGTACTTTGTTTAATGAACTTCGGGGGAAAAGGCATCCTTGTTAGTGTGTGCATCCAATCTTGTCTACGAGATTTATCACTAGTGTATTCTATTTCAAATTCTGTAATTAAAAAAAAAAAATGCATTGAAATTTATTTTTCACTGGTACGCAGTTCTTGATCAGTTTTACAATTCACAGATTAATTCCTTTGTGTGAAGTGTTGAGAGTTACTGAGTGACACTAGCCACACATCATAGAGCCAAACAATGTAAAAACATGATTGTTGGTGAGTCGCTCTGCTATTTGAGCTACAAGTAGGGATATTCATATGTTCAGCATAGCATGCAGCATTCCACCCAAATGAATCGNCGCTCTGCTATTTGAGCTACAAGTAGGGATGTTCATATGTTCAGCATAGCATGCAGCATTCCACCCAAATGAATCGCTACCACCGCTATCATCAGTAGGTGTAAAATTGTAATTTTTTGCATCATTTGACTACATGAGTTATGTTCAGCATGTAATCCCTCGTGTGTCGCCCATCATGTTTTTAACGCTCGTCTGTTATAGCCCTTACAGACCACACCCATGGACTGGCAGTTGATGTAACATTTGGCTACAGGCTGTATGCACTATATTGTAAAAGCCCTTGTCGGGGTGCACATAGTTATAGATCTGCAGCTGGAAAGAGGCAATGCACCGTGAGGGAGGTGACTGCCCTCCAGGAGGCTGCCCAGACTTTTAGAAACCACCCCCTCGATTTCTCAACTAAGGCTCTGCCCCTTCCTACTGCTTTCACCTCTACTTGTCTCCGTATGCTGCACCAGTGGGCTGGGCAGCGGAAGGTAGCCAGGCAGGCTTTGGTTCTTTTCAGGGAAATTGTGCGGCCCGTGCTAAGGCTCGACGAGGTACATACTTAGGTTGTGGGAAGAAGTGAGACAAAGGGGCTTTACGCCTAGCTCACTGCCACGACCAGCTGAGCCTGAGTAGAGGGAGGACCAGGACCACTGCGACCAATTTCTCTTCTATGTGCCAAGGATTACCATCGCCTCCCTCCTACTCTGCCAAAGAACTGCTGAGAAAGTGGTTTGCTAACCAATTCCTCTGGATGGATCTCGCAAAATTTGCCTCAAAGTACATAATTATTCATGTGGAAGTATGCGGATTGAGTATTGCTGTGAAAAATATTACACTGAAATGCACTATTGATGCCTCACTTGTGGTGGAGTTTCTATTGTTGGCCAGCGTCAGTGGCTTCCTTTCCTGAGGGCTGAGAAGCCCTTTGATAGGGATATTAGATGCAAGGGTTGTCTATCAGATGGCACTGACATAATTGCATCAGATTTTTTCCCAAACATGGCCTCTGAGTAAAACAGAATAATTGTGACTAATTTTGGGTTAAGGTAACTTCTTTGATATCATATGGAAATTGAATTTTAGTACTTTCTTTTTTGGAAATGTCAATATCAAGAACTCAAATTTTTAATTTGTCCATTAATTCGAGAACTGTATGTGGAAAGCTGCACTGTTGGAAAATTAGTCTCACAGCTACAACCTATTAGTCCATCTTCAGTAGTTAACTTAGACTGTAAAAATTTGTTAGCATTTTCTGTAAATTCATTATGTTTTGGTGGTAACAAGAATTTTTTAAGGTTTTCAAGTAGTGAAACTTTAAGGCTGTAAGACACGCTTAATCTTACGTCATCTTATTAAAAGTGTTTTAATTGTATATCATAATCTTTTCACATAGTTATAACTGCAAACTCTTTTCACAGGTGTGGTTCAACAACAAAGGCTGGATCTCATCTGTTGCATACCTCAACGCAATCAACAATGTGCTTCTGCGTGCTTCACTTGCGCCAGGAGTAAGATCTGATCAGTATGGTATTCATGTGTACAACCACCCCATGAACTACACAAAACAAGAGATGGAGACAGAATTAGTGTAAGTTGGGAACTTGAATGCATGGTCTACTTTGGATCAGTTTTAACTAGAATCCATAGTAGTCATTTGAATTTTAGTTCAATTTCTGTGTAATTTTTCATTCATGTTTTCTTTATAATATTTACATAAGAACCTGTATGGATTGAGCTCCTTGAGAATCTGATGCTCGGTTGGATCAGAGAGGGGTGAAATCTGTTTACTGGTACTGAGATGTGTTCACGAGACAGAAAAACTTAATTTTTTCTAAATTGGCATATTCCATCTACCTGAACTTTCATTCATTCCCCACCCAAGTGAAATCAGTTTTTGCTCATTACTTTCCAGGGGATTGCTATGGTTAAGTAGTTAAACTACTCATCTCCCACAAAGGTGAACTGGGTTCATTTCTCAGCTCTGTCGCCCAAATTCTTGCGTGTAGAAAACGTGGCAGATGCTGCCATTGGCCGTTGGGTTTTCTCGGAGTACTCTCATTTTTCCCCGCCCTTGCTTTCTGCCGCTGCTCCTTCTTCACTTCATTTCACACTAACTGGTACTTAAGACCTTGATGTTAACCTCCAACTGAAACCTCTGAACTACTCTCTTCCTTTTTCTTCCTGCTGTTCCTACACGCAATTAAAAGATGCTTCTCTCTCAGCAGGGTGGCATCAGGCCCTCTTCCTGTTCCAAGCCAAGAATGGAACAATTTTTGGGACAAAAACTACCACACACACTTTGTTGCGTGAAAATGGTGAAAGTTGAGCCAAGCTTTGTCTGATACCACACTCTCTTGACATCTAGTAGATGGAGGCATTAGCGAAAAAGTGGCTTAATTTCCAGTGTGTATAGACAGTGTATGTGTAGTTGATGTTCCAGTAATGGGTAGCCAGCGGAATAAGGTGTTAAGTGATGTTTGTTACAGGTGATGTGAAACAAAGTGACAGACAAGGCTAGTGCAAGTTAGATCCTAAGTATATATTCCACCAGTTGGAATTCTTTACTGTATAAAAAAAGATGGGTACATGAATACGTAAAAATTACACTTAAAATGTGAGGACTTTTTTTTAACATTGACGCGGGATGCTCTTTGATACGTGAATATAAACACTACTTCACATCATCTGCACACGGAATCACACAACCTGGGCGGGGTGTGAACCTCAAACAATTTTTTACAACCAGTCTACCAGCACGCCCCTAGAAGCGGGGCCACTCACGGACAAAGACAGTCAAGTTAGTTTGTCTTATTATCAGAAGTCACGCCAACCCCTGTTGTGTGATAAAAGCCAGCCTAGTGCGCAAGATAAATGCCTAAGATCACACCGCAAATGCAACCCCGCATGATAGACATGCCTGCTTTCGCCACGGACCGAGAGATGGCACCAGAGAGCGCATCTCTGCCCATGGGAGGAGGAGCTCACCTCGACACCCCCGCACCTCAGAGAGCCCATGGGCAGGTGGAATATATGTCCGTGCACAGCCGCAGTATGGCAGTACATTCTCAGCAGCTCGCTCCACCACTTCCAGTGCTGGAGCTCTCTGCTAACACCGACGTCTTTGCAACCTACCAGATGCTCTTCAAGATCTTCACCAGAAGCCCCCCAAAGAAGTCAACACCCCTTTTCTAGACCCACTACCCTTCTGGTAGGGGTACCCGAGTCCCTTCTGGACAACAAGCATAGAGTTATTTAGGGTTAGCCAGTATAATAGTTACCTAGCTGCATCTGCTTTGTTAGTTCAGACCCAGTTCCCCTTCACCTGGTTTGCGTAGTTTAACTTAAAAGTACTTATTGCTAAGAGCGACCAACTCCAACTTCCATAGACGTCATTCCACCAGGGATGAGCAGGAGACAGCTGCATTCCCAACCTATTTTCAGAACCTAGTGTAGAACTGCGGGCTCCCTTAACCGGGTGCACGTACATCATAACAATACACATTAGACGGCCACCCATACTGTACACCTGGTGTGCAGTACGGTAGAACCCCAACCATTAGGTCACAACCACAAGGCTGTAGTCAGTCAGTCAGTCAGTCAGTCAGTCAGTCAGTACGCTGAACTGTCGCCGGAAAGAGTGAGGGAATGGGTCTGGAGGTCTGGGTCCTTTGGTCCACACCCACGTCGTTGTTGGACTCCCAGGGTAAACCCACTGCTCTAACCACCATGCTGAACTGTCGCCGGTTAGTAGAGTACTCGGATATGACCCTGGTTGGCTTGGCCTTGGCTTGGCTCAACACTTAGTTAGGGTACTTCGTCGCCTGCTCCTCTCTTGCATGATAGACCGTAGAACCTCTACATGCCTTACACCTGTAGGAGTGGTACCAGATTGCGTATTAGAAAGGCAACTACTAACTCCAAGCTTAACATGGGCTGTAACCCAGCTCGAACTGCACTTTGCAGCATAACTCTTAGGGAACGAGCTTAAGCCGCCCTACAGTTGGAGAGGCCTCTTCTCCCAGCTCCCTTCTCCTCCTTATTTCAGCCCCCGCTGGAGAACCACATCCCATTGTCGTCGCTCTCCGTCAAGGACTCAACGTACCACTGGGTCTTCCAAACCTGTGGTGTCGGCTCAGCGGAACCAGCAACCCTCCTCTGTCCTCTATCTGCATCACCTGCCGCAGTGCCACGTTCGCCCCGAGTCTGGGCACGAATTCCAGCAGTAGCCAACCCCAGCTGAAGCAGAACCAGGTCCCCGTCAATCACAGACGTCATGCGTCTGCCTGTAAGGGGAGGAAGGTATGTGGTTGAGAAAGAGAGAGAGAGAGAGGATGCTAGGTCGCCACGCAGGTTGCTAGGTAACCACTTCCCCTTTTATCAGGTGTGTAAGGGGAGGTAGCTAGCCAGACTCGGACGTCGCACCACGCCGCAGACGTGTTGGGAAGATAGACAACGTACCACAGAGCAGTGATATACGGTGGTGCATGTGATGTATTTCACATCCAGTTCTAGACGTTTTCATAAACAACCAGCTTAAAGACCATCGTTGCGGGAAATCTTGTGTGATGGGACTGAAATATACTTCTATCAATGCAACAACCGATAAACGATACAAGCGGGTAGCTTTATAATTATTTATATAGGAGTTTTGCAGGGACTAACTGTGGATACGGGGTATCTGTACATGCGTTTTTGGTATGAGTGTCGACTGTAAATGTTAACAAAATTGTACCCTTTTGCGAGTTAGGAGTTGACAGCAGATTTGGGATGTATATGTCATACATTTAATCATTATATTTAGTTTTAATGTTTTTATTTGTAATGGTTTCCTGGAAAGGATAAAATTGATAGAAAAGTAGGGGGAAAAAAGCAGAAGCTTCCGAATAAGGTGCAGTACTTGTGCTAACAAGCCAATTTTGTTATTTCCTTATGAAATTTTAGTGGTGAATAAGAGACTGTTTTAAGTTTTTACAGTTGTAATTATTAATTTATAGTGCCTGTAATTTTTATGCTTACAGTATTTCCACAATTGTAAGCTGCTGTGGATTATAACCCACATCCTAATTCATTAAACCATTTTAAGGGAAGAAAAAAATTTTCATATTTGCCTTGTTTTCTTTTATGCCGTCAGGACTATACAAAACTTTAAAAGTTACATTGAAATTTCAGTGTTACATACCACAATTTTACACAGAGTTTTAAGATGACAGAATTTTTGCTTGGGCTAGGCACATTACTTTGTTCTGCAGTAAGGTTGATTTTCAAGTAACCAAAACTCTGTACTGTGCAGGCAGCAGTCTGGCATTAGCCTTCTCCATTCTATTGCTGTCATCTTCGCCCTGAGTTTTGTGCCAGCATCCTTTTTGGTGTACCTGGTGGAGGAGCGAGTATCAAATGCTAAGCATCTCCAATTTGTGTCGGGGGTGAACCGCACCATCTACTGGATTTCCACATACTGTTGGGACATGGTGAGTGTTCACATTTTTGAAATATTGTAATTGTAATTATGTGATTCAATTTTCGTGTGACCCAACTTATCATTTTAAACTAGTGATGGAAAGATATCGTTTCTGATACCGATGCATCGGCCAATAAATCCAAAATCGGTATCGGTTACAATCGGCCATGGTTCAACAAAATCATTTCATCAACCCAAATGATTTAATCATCATGGAAATTATTGCACTTGGTTATCTTGAACAAAGTTATTTTTGCAACCGAAAAACTATTTTCTTAATTTTATGTTTATCTTGTAGTAACACGTAATTTTAAATTACATAACGGAAACAGATATGGCTGGCTTTGGTGCTGCTTCATATTTAACTCGATATAAGCTGTACATGGTGAAATTCATAAAATAAAATATAATTAAACTTATAATACTAGTATCTGCTTTTAAGGTAGTTAAAATTTATTTGTAAAAAAATGTTTTACCATTATAATATTTATTATCGCATGTTTTCTATCCTGTCTACGTTGATGCTATTCCCCACCTGTGGCATACAGGGTGGTTCATAGGGTCGGAGTTAATTCTTCCAGGCACAGACTATAAGGTGCCTTGAAGGTTGAGGGTATAACAATAAGGTAGTCTTTTGGTGTTTCACTTTACTGGATGGATATATTGTCTCGAGTTTAAACATACAGAAACACTTCNGGGCTTCTTTGGACGGCGACTTGATACTTAACTCTGCTGGTGGTGCTGGTATGTTGTCGGCTGTGGATGAGATCCCGCGATGTGGGCAGCCTTGGAAAAGGCCCGCGTTTGGTGCAGTCTCCCCTGGACTGCTGCTCTAGGTTCGTTCCGACGTCCCCTCGCTATTTCCCGACGCAACTGCTTCTCTCGGCACGGTGATAATGAACTGATTCCCTCTTCTCCAAAAATTGGCTTATATGCTTTCTAGCCTCTCTCCCTAAGTGTCGGCACGTATCTCTCTTGTTGGGGGAGGGGGGGAGGTGGTTGCTTGCAGTACAAAGC